>JASANX010000946.1:0-54200 GCA_030849745.1 Trypanosoma scelopori | reverse complement strand
CGTGAGTCCGCGCTTCCTGTGGCGCTGGAAAACACATACGCGTAAGGCACGCAAAGTCGGCAATGGGGCGGCACCGCGGGGTTTTCATCCCTGGCGAATGGCTTTATTTTTGTGCCCGACCCACCCTGCGACTGAAGAGGAGGAGGACGACACCTTAGAAGCCGCGTTGCATGCGTGTACCTCAAATTTCCCCCTTTTTTCACTTTTTTTTTTTTTGGTTTGTCTAAAATCCTTCGATAATAATACTCAACTTTTCTCCTCCTTTTTTCCTTTTTTTTTTTTTCTTCTTCTTCTTTGAAGTATTGGGGGTGGGGGGTCGACTGCGTCAAGGCCTACTTTCTTTTACCTGAAGCTTACCTACCCGCTGTGGCGCGACAGAGTAGGTTCACAGCAAGGGAGAAAGGGAGAGGGACACGCACCCCCGCCGCAATATTATGCGTGAGAGGGAGTGATACGGAGATCATGTCTTTCATTTCAATTGGGGATGTTGAGGTGTCATTTCCCTTTAACCCGTACCCTGCACAGATAGAGTACATGCGGGCCGTCATTGAAGCTCTGAATGGCAGCTTTAACGCGTTGCTGGAGTCTCCGACGGGGACCGGCAAGACGCTGTGCCTTCTTTGCGCCACCCTTGCGTGGCTGGAGAAGAGGCGCGCACGCTTCGAATCGGAAGGGGTCAGCGATGGTTCTGGCATTATTCGGGTGGTGTACTGCAGTCGTACGCATGCTCAACTGAGTCAAGTCATACGCGAGTTCAAGCGAACACGATACAGTAGCGTATTTTCGATGGTTGTCTTGGGTTCCAGAGAACACATGTGTGTGAACACGCGGGTTCTGAGTCTCCCGACGGCAGATAGTCAGCAGAGCATGTGCCTTAGGCTTCAAGAGGAGATGAACTGTCGCTTTTTCAAGCCTTTTCAATCTCGCGGTAACCGAAACGCGAATCTGCAGAGCGAGACATGTGTGCATGACATGGAGGACTTGGTGTTGGATGGCCGAAAGTACGGCTTTTGCCCGTACTATTCTGAGAGAGAGCGGGCAAAAGAGGCGAATGTTGTGTTTCTTCCGTACAACTACGTGCTTGACCCATCTCTCCGCAAACAGGTTCCGTTTGATTTGAAGGGATGCATTTTGATTGTTGATGAGGCACACAATTTGCCAGGTGTTTTGGGCGCTTCTTGTTGTGCAAATCTAAAGCCACTCGAACTGACGAATGCCATTCATGACTCTTCTAGGGCAATCGCGATGCAACGGCTTTTGATCGAATCCGGATCGGAAGGGGAAGTTCAGGATGAGATGATGAAAGAACAGGAGCTGTCATCACTAAAGATAATTCTATGTAACTTGGAGACCTGCATTGCCGAAGAATCTAATGTAGTTGATGAGAAAAAGTCGAGAGGGCTGCCCGAGAATAGTGGAGTCCTGCAAAGTGATGAGATTGTGCGAGAGGGATTCTACATGATCTCCTTTCTGGAAAGAGCACTCATCACGCGGGAGCTGTTTTTTGGTGACAGTCACCAGCGTGGTGGAATGAATGAAGTCATGACAAGAGCAATCGAAGTACTATCACAGAGTGAAGCTGTGGCAACAGGGCTATCAAAAGTGCAACAATTCCTGACATTTGTATTTCAATGTTCTGAGAATGGAAACGATGAAGCCTCTCGATTTGTCATACAGGGCGGAAAATCTACTGACGGGTGTACTTCCTCTCGGACTCTTGGGTACTGGTGCCTTGACACAACGCATGCAGTGGAAACTCTCACGAGTGGCATTCGTTCGCTTCTGCTGACCAGTGGTACTCTGTCCCCGCTTGACCACTTCGCTGCGGAGCTTGGAATTCCGTTCAGTGTCTGCTTGAAGGGCAATCATGTGATTCAACAGAATCAGGTGGTTGGATGTGTTTTGTGTAAGGGGCCAGGAGGAGAAAAGCTGAACGGCAGCTATGCGTTCCGTAGCAGTGTTAGTTACCGAGTGGGGTTGGGTATGTCCCTGGTAAACATCTCACGTAACACCCCCGGTGGTGTTCTTGTGTTTTTTCCAAGTTATGTGGCGTTGAATGCAGCTGTTGAGCTGTGGCGTTCCGGCAGCGGTCGTTCCAATGACACGGTGACAGTGTGGGGAATGTTGGAGGAGGTGAAGCCTGTTTTTGTAGAGCCCGCAGAGACGGCAGACCTGCAGACAATTGTAAAGAGTTTTCAGCATGAGGTAGACGGCGCACCCTCGCGCGGCGCAATTCTGCTGGCGGTGTGTCGTGGAAAAGTCAGTGAAGGCGTCGACTTCGCAGATAACCATGGTCGCTGCGTCGTCGTTGCTGGCATTCCTTTCGCAAACCACACAGACCTTTTTGTGCGCCTAAAGCGGGACCATATGACGCGTTTGGCACCGCAGCGGCCCAAGGTGCGCGGCAGGTTTTTCACAGGCGATGACTGGTATGTTAACGAGGCGATGCGCGCTGTCAATCAGTGTGTTGGTCGTGTCATACGACATAAAGACGATTACGGTGCTGTTGTGCTTGCTGATGAGCGGTTCGCTGATAGGCTGGGTGGATTATCGGACTGGGTGGCAGAGAGTTGCGTCATTCATCAGGAGTTCCGTGAGACGTACGCGTATCTCTCGCAATTTTTTGCGCCCTTTCGGCGTCGTGCGGGCGCTGGTGCAGGGACCGCACCTGGTTGCTCTTCATTTTCAATGGCTTCTCCCGTGAAAACTGATCCACCTGTTACCCCTCAGACTGAACAGGTTCCCGAATCTGCAGAGATGGCGAGGCGATTCGCGACTGAACAGCTGCGACAAGTGGCTGCTGATAGGGAGATGCAGAGGCAAAAAAACATTACAAACGCGAATGAACTCCCCGATGTTTGTTGCCGTGCAACAAATGCCCGAGGCGCAGGTCCCTCACCACAGGTGGTGACAACGGCGGCAACATTGACATCATCGGCGGCAGTGCGGCTAGCGTTCAAGAAACAGGCAATGTCTGCGCTACCAGTTGCCACCGCCACGGATGCTCCAAATGACTTGGTAGGGCCCACGTCGAAGGAATTTTGCCAGTTTCTAAAAGAGCGGCTGCAGCCTGCAAGATATGATAGCTTCCGAGATATCTTGAAGCAGATTGCCTCCGTTCGCACCGCCTCGGATCTCTCTCCTGATGATAAGAAAAGGGCACTTGCTAATGCTGTGGACGGAGTAGCGTCATTGTTCAACGAGGCAGCAGGTGAACGTGACATGGAGCTGCTGCATGCATTTGGTCAGCACATACCGGAGGAGTTCCGTCCATATTACACGCACCTCCTTCGAAAGCGTCGTAGATCCTCCTGATATTTTCATGCTTTTTTTTCGCCTTTATATATATATATATATATATATATATATATATACATACACATATACATGTGGGTATGTAAAGGAAAAATAAAATAAACGAAACTCACCAAAGTTGCGCACATGATAATTACGATTGCAAAATTTCAGTTTTTTTTTTTTTTTTTTTTTTTTTGGAATGGAGAATAAGTCTGTGCGTCGCGTGGCAACGGAATATGTTTCTTGTTCTTGCCCCCCATTTATTTTCATCCCTGCGCTTTAGAGGGGAAATATTTCCCCAGGATGAAGCCACGTGACATGTCAGCATCTGGTCTTGAGCGCTACATCGTTGGCGAACACTTGGGACAGGGCGCCACAAGTGACGTGTTCAAGGTGACGGATGTCCTCACAAGGAAGGAGTATGTGTTGAAGCAGATGTCCCTTGAATCGATGACTCATAGGGAGAAGCTTCGGGTGAAGAAAGAGATCGATGTGATGAATGACGTGGATCACCCCAACATTGTTAAGTTTCGCGAGAGCTTTAGCGGCGACCGCTCTGTCAACATCATCATGGAGCGCTGTGTGCGCACACTTGAGGAGCTCATAGAGCAGCAGCAGCAGCAGCAGGGGGGACGACCGTTTCAGGAGGAAATCATCATTGAGTGGATGGCGGAGTTGCTCTGTGGTCTCGCGCATCTCCATTCTCGCCGTATTCTACACCGTGATATCAAGACAAGCAACATTTTTCTCACAGACAAAAACCATGTGAAACTGGGGGACTTTGGGGTGTGCACCGTTCTTACGAGCCCCACCATGACGGCCCACAGCATGATTGGCACACCGCTTTACTTTTCTCCGGAGGTCTGCGAGGAGGGGGCGTACGACGAGCGCAGTGATGTGTGGAGCCTTGGTGTGGTATTCTATGAGATGTGCACGCTGCGACGGCCCTTTGACGCGAATCACCTTCCAGGCATCATCCAGCAAATACTAACGAAGGATGTCGCGCCATTCAATACGGGTCTTGACGCCCGTTTTGAAGAGATTGTGCGCAGTATGCTTAGAAAGTGTCCCCATGACCGCCCCACGGCGCAGGACCTCATTGACAACCACCTCATCGTGCCACCGAGCCATCCATCACACCCGACGCAGAAGCCATCGAGAAGCAGACTCATTCAGCAGTACTATGGACCAGAACTTGTCTTTGGAGGAGGCCCCACCGCGGTGTCGCTGGATGGAGAACGGATGAATGACAAGAAGGAATCCAAAACCGAGGGTTGCAAGGATGATGATGATGATGATGATGATGATAACAACAACAACAACGGCGGATGGGGAAATGGAGAGCAGGGACGGCAAGAAGAACAACAGGAACAGAAAAGCAGGCAGCGACAAAAACAGCACGGGAGAGTGCATGTTATAGCGGCTGCACCGTGCGACGCACGGAGGAAGGGGGAAGGAATGGGCGGTGGCAAAACTGACATTGTTGGCAAGAATAAAAATATGATGGGTTTGGAGGACAGAGTTGAGGCACTAAAACGCATCAAGGGTGCAAGGAGCAAAATCAACATGGCAGAGCTGCGGCAGAACATGCTCCGCAAGCGCTCCGAACTCTTCGGCGGGTTGGACGCGCCAGCCGTTGGCGATGTGCCTATTATCATTGAGCTGCAGCAAGACCTACGAGCCCAACAGGAAGTCGAATTTGACCACCAAACCCATTTGTTCGCAGAATCTGTGCGCTCGAGCTCAAGCTTCCTAGAAGACATAGCAGCAGTTATAGAGCTGCATTCCATTGGCGGAGCCAAGATCGATCTGGAGCAGCTCGATGACGCTGCATCATTGCTTTGCCAATACAAACTAACGAATCACGGTCTGTATTGAATGAACCTCGCGATCCACCGCATGGGTTCTGCCCAAAATGGCTAGTTTCTCTCGAGAGTGAGACAAGACAGCAAAACCACATAAATATATGTTATGCGTATTTGGGTGGTATGTTTGTGTGCGTGTGTGTGTGTGTGTGTGTGCGCGCACTGATCAGCATCTACTTTTTTTTTTTTTCGTACTTCTTTTCGTTAGGTGGGAACGCGAAGAAGCAAGGCTAATCTTGTTGTATCATCGCCGATGTCGAAGGTTCCCAAGTTCCCTGAACCGGGCAGCCGACATGCTGATGAGGGAACAAGCTGTGCAACGTGTGGAACTAGTTTCTCCAAGCTTTCTTCCAAGTTTAACTGCCCCTGTTGCGGTAAGCTCTGTTGTCCTGACTGCGTTCAGGCGGAGCGCACACTTGTGATGGGAAGTACCCCATCGAAGGTATGTATTGACTGCTTTTCTATGCTCCAGAGTTGTCCGAACTCGGCAATGGAGCAGGCACCCCTGCCCGAGGGATCAAATGGGGCACGCAGCGCTCTCCATCGGACCAATATGGATGCAGGGAAGAAAACTGATACATCCGTTTCTTCTTTTCATGTAAACAGGAGTTGTGGGAATGACAGCTTGACGACTACTATTCTAGCCAGTGCCTCTCCAGCCCTTTGCAATCATGTAGAGAGGCTCTTGAGGGACATGGAGCAGCTCCGGGAGGAGAATGTCGTCTTGCTGAAGCGGATTGCAGAGCAGGAGATGCAAATCCGAGCAATGCGTGAATCACGCGAGGTTGAAGTCGCTCAGGCGGCTGCAAAGGAGAAACTTATTTGCGATATGCTCAGGGAACAGACGAGGTTAGAGCAGATGAATAATGAACTGCGTAATCGACTCAGCAATAACCGTACTCTGGTGAAGACGTTGGAAGAGGATGGACATCTTGCACTTTCTAACACGGAGTCTAATGACGAAATAATTCGGTCGCTGCAACAACGCATTTCATGCTACGAATGTGAACTTGAGCATCTCAGGCAGATCCAGCGATGTGCACAACCAATAGATCGGAAGAGTCTTAATGATATTGTGTCAAGACGCCGTCTTCCTGTGTCGATTGTGCAGGATACTGTACTTACTGTTCTCCCCCCGAAGCCGCGAGGCCAGATGGGTGCCGGCTGCAGTTTAAGCGACTGGGGTTTTGACAGCATGGAGATGTCATCACGTGTTCCTTCTGTTTTGCAGACCGTTGCAGCGGAGGTTGCAAGTCAATGGGATTTTTTCTCCACAAAAGCTGAGGAGCAGAAGTGGGCACACTTGGCTGCTGCAGTCGAGAATAACTACAGGGCAAATCCTTACCATAACGCAGTGCATGCGGCAGACGTCTTGCAGGGTGTGTTCTCTCTCGTAATGATGGCCCAGCCACTGCAGCAGCACCTGACAGCTCTGGAGAAGAAGGCTCTTGCGTTTGCTGCCATGACGCATGATGTTCGTCATCCTGGCCGTACAAACGGATTTTTGTCGGCTATTCATGATCCAGTGAGCTTCCAGTTCAGTGGGCGCGGTACACTGGAACAGATGCACACGGCGACGGCGTTTGAGTTGCTGGCAGTGCCTGAGCTGGACTTTACCACTCTGATGGATGACACATCTTTTCTCACATTTAAGAACACTGTGACACAGCTCGTCACGCACACAGACATGATGCTGCATCGCGACAGCATGGCGCGTTGGGGGGTAAAGGCTGGAAATGGTGGCTTTGACTGCAAGCGCGCGGAGGATCGTCTCGAGGCACTTACTTTGATTCTCCACGCAGCTGACATTGGTGCAAGTTCTCGTGGAGTGGTGATAGCCAAGAAGTGGCTCGTTGTCCTGGATGAGTTTGCCGAGCAAGCGGAAGACGAGCAACGGCGCGGGTTGCCAGTTACGCCAGGGTTTACACGACCGGAGTCTGTGGAACGGTCGCAGATTTTTTTTCTGGATCTATTCGTGATACCCACTTTTGATCTGCTGCAGCAGCTCTTCCCAAGCATTACTGAACCACTTCTCAATCTCCGGGCTCTACGTGAATTGTACGCCAGAGTTGCAGGTGTAACGACTCCGTTCCCCCCTTCGGTTGACTACACGAACCGCGATGCAAGGATAAAGGAACTCGAGGAGTGCATCGCAGCGTGTCGCCAGAGAGAAGGGGAGGTTTATCATCATTTGAGTACCATCAAAACAGCCGGTGAAAAACTAAAGAAGAAGTCAACTGACGTCAAGACAAGGGAAGCGGATTTGGATAGGCAGCTACGCCTAATGTTGAATCGGGAGGACCGGATGAAAGGGAGTCTGATGTTGTTGGAGAGATTCATGCGGAATGAAGGGGATCTCGCGGATGTCCCTGAAGGATCTAACGAAGTTCTGGTGAGTGACGGCGCCGACTCGAGGGTCGCGAGTACAAACTCTAGAGGTGACGAGTTGGTGGATAGAAGGGAGGCACTTCTGACACGTGAGCGTTCTGTCCGCGAGCGCGAGGCTGCACTGGAGGCGAGTTCAAAAATTATGAGAAGGCGTGAGATGAAGTTGGCCAATTATTCGGAGAGGCTGGCGGAAATTGCAGAGAATGTACACAAGGCAAAAAAACGCCTGCAAAACGTAGGAGAGCGTGAGGCCTCGCTGCTCCAGCATGAATCAGCACTGAATGGGGTGTCAACTTCTGCCATGATCACCACCACGCCCAGGCCTTTCCCCGTTTCGCAATCGGAAGCTGAGGAGCATCTTGCAAAGAAATACAGCGAGGTGGATGGTCTTCTGCTGCTCGTCAGGGCAATGCGTGTGGAGTGTGGTGCGAAGCACGATAATGAGGTGCGGCAGCAGGAGTTGTGCGCGATGCTCGCCGAGAGGGAGGCGGCGATTGCAGAAGCTGTGGAGTTGTCACGCCAGCGGCGCCAGCAGGCGGTGCAGGGCAAAGCGCTCCACAGCAGCCCAACGCATCTTGACCGGCTGGAAAGTGCCATTTTTCAACTAACAGCAGCAGTCACGCTGCTGACGGAGTAATGTATAATTTCTGTTGCATCCCGTTGCTTCTCTTGTTGCTTTGCACGTGCATTCGCATCTCTGTGCGTCGTTTGCATACAACAACCACCTGCTTTTTTATTCTTCGTTTTCTCTTTTTTGTTCTTTTTGTTGCTGCTGTTGTTGTTGTTTCTTTGTTTTCGTGTGCGTGTGCCTTGCCCCTCGCTCTTCGGACTTACTTTCCTCTGTTTTTGTTTATTGCTTCTTCGTTTCCCCCCGCCCCTCTGTGCCTCTGCCTCTGTAACTTTGCTGCTGCTGCTGCTGCTGCAAATATTTATATCCCTCTTAAAATTCCATGGTGCATTTCTTTCCTTTCGCTACTTTGGTTATTCTTGTAGCATGTTTTTTTTTTTTGTTGTTGTTGTTGTTCCTTTGTTTCTCCTTTTTTTTTTTTTTTCGGTGCGTCCCTGTCCGTCTGTCGTCCACTATGTATGCGTGTGTGCATGCGTGTTTTTCCGTCTGCCCATCTTGCGACGTTGGTCACAACGGTTGTTTGTTGGAGTGCCACTTTATTCATGGCATTTTATGTTCTTTCATCTCACAAACGCTTTTCACACATATACCCACACACATGCAATCTCTCTCTCTATCTCTCTCTCTTTGAACATGTATTTTCTGCAGCACCAAAAAAAAAAAAAAAAAAAAAAAACAGTGAAGCATGGAGACGGACCTCGCTCGCATATTGCAGGGTATCGACTGGGAAGGTATTCGCGGCGAGGAGGATGGAGTTTCCACCGCATCTCCAGCCAAGCTGTCGCCTCATCATCAGAACAACGGGTCCCTGCCCTTCACCGAGGCATGCGCCCCTGTACCTGTAGACTGGGCAGCGGAGGAGGGAGCTGAAGCGTCCACCAGCATTCCCACCCAGCAACTGCCGGCTGTGCAAATGGCTCCCCCGGGGGGCGCATATTATGTTAATCCAACTCCATACCAACCAGTTGGCATGCCTCCCGGCCACACCCGCATGCAGGTGCCCACTCAGCCTCTAATGTTTGCTCCTCCCAATGGACAAATGGTTTACATGCAAGTTCCATATTTTCGGCAACCGCCGTATCCACATAGTTCCCAACCGCAGCGTTTATATCCGCTTGCGCAGAACCCTTACTATCAAACGCACTTTGTGCAACTTCCGGCAGATGGACAGGTGACGCATGCAATCCCTCAGCAACCGCAACAACAATACCGTGCGCCACAATTGCATCAATCAAGAGTCACACCAGTATCAGGAAGCACACAACAACAACAACAACAACAACAACAACAATCTGAATTCATGGACTATCAGGGTGGACTGGTCTATCTAATGGCAGGGAGTTCATTGCCACAAGGCGCACCATTCTTCCCTTACGGGGTGCGACCAACAAGTCACTATACAACTCCCCAGACACAGAAAACCGGGCTAGAACCACCACAGTACACACACGCCCTTTGGCAGGCGGCTTCACAGCCTGCAGATCCTACTGAAGGCGTAGTGAGGAGGGGGGATAGAACAGTAGCCGATGTTCCGGCTTGTCCAATATGTGGCGAATCAAATTTCATTTCCGAGAACGTACTTCGTTCTCACATGCGTGCAAAGCACGATGGCAACAGGTCATCCTCTGCCACGACGCACAACACAGACAACCCCACAAATGCAGCACCTATTCTTGCTAACGATACTGCTGGTGAGCATAATGGCGAGGATGAGGAGGCCCATAGTGCGATGGACCAATGAGTAGTGCACCTCTGTTTGGCGAAGCGGACTCCTGGAGCATAATTCTGGAGGTGTGGCATAATGTTATTAAAAGGCTGAGGGAAGCGAATAACATCAGGAACAAACAAAAGACAACAGAAAACAAATAGATAAAACGAAATGCATGACGCACGCACGCATGCACACACACACACACACACACACACACACACACGCGCACACGCACACGAAAAAAAAAAAAAAAAACAATAACAGCAACAAGAAGAAAAAAAAATAATAATAATAAAAAAAAAAGGATGGGGTGGCAGTATGAGCTGCCGCACAAACCTGTTGCTTGCGGTGATGCAGATTATTTGTCATTTACAAAGAGCACTCTTGTTGTTATTAACGACCGCCCGTACGTGACTATTGTCAAGCTGGTTTCGGCAAAGCAAGGTGGTTTTATGTGCTCCTTTCCCCCCTCCCCCTCCTCCTCCTCCTCCTTATACCCTCCTTACCGGTATTTCCTTTAGTTCTGGTGAGACTCATGTATTTCTGTTTTCTTCTGTGTTCGTTTGTTCTTGTTTTTTTTCTTTTTTCTCCCTTTTTTTTTTTTTCCCCTGTTTTCTCATTGTTGTTGTTATCTCGGACTTGGTACTACACTGGCGCGAAATAATTCCAGTAGTTTCTTTTTTTTTTTTCTGTTTTGTTCGTGATGGGTCATCTGCTTACAGAGCGAGTAGTTACACTTCAGAGACCGTGCTGCGAGGTGTGTAATGGGGTGTGGTACGTTTCTGCCTCATCCGATTTTCTTTGAACTCTTCTGTCGTTTATTTCTCGCTCACATCCGGACAACATTGCGTGTGTGTTTGTGTGCATTTGTGTATATGTGTGCTTCGTGTTCTTTTAAACAACAAGACAACAACGTCATTATTTCGACCATTTGAAAGGACTGAGGAAATGCGGCGATGGATCAAGACCCACGTCTCTAGTTCAAGGCACTTCCGGTTTGTCACAGATTCTCAGTTATTCTTCGAACTCTACGGTAAATTTCCAGAGACGATGGATGGACAAGCAGTGCATTTAGGGTCTACTGGTGCGAGTGAGCTCTCGCCGGTGGGCACTCCAGCAGGGTGGACGAGGGCACTTGAGGAAATCTCCGCACAGTTATACGCTGCACCGCAAAAGGGAGTCACTCGTTCTGCTCTCAGAAAAGTTCTGCAGGAAATACTGGCGCCTCTTGCACTGCTGCGTGACAGGCGCTCGCGATGCTTTCAGCAATTTTGGGAGCGTGCACTTGATGTCTGGCATCATGCAGAGGATGTGAAGAAGTTGGGGGAGATAGACCCTCATAGCGTTGCGTTGTTGATTGCCGTGCTTTACTACAGTGGCAAGGAGTATCTTGTGGCTCAGCTAGTGGAGGTCTACTGGATGAGACTGTCACCGCGTACTCTCAATGAAAGTGATATTTGCCACATCCTGCGATCTATGGCTGTATATGTCCTTGCTTGTTCAGTGCAGAAGAAATCTTTTCAGGGTTCAATGATGGAGCGGGTGAAGGAAATCATTGAGAGTGCACTTCACCGTATGGGAGGCGGAGTAGCCACCAGAATTGCGCATGAGTACAGGATTCTCTTTTACGCATTGGATTGGTACTTTTTCCATCTGGACGATCCTGTTGGGCGGCAGATTATCTCCGGCAGTTTCACTACACTCGCACCGAAGAGGTTGCGTGCACATGTGTTCACCACATCGCCAATAGACGTTTCGGATGTCTCTGGTGACACACCTCCCTCCGCCCTGCTCCGTGTCGGTCTTCAGTGTGCGACAAATGGTGAGAAGGAAAGTTTGCAGCGAATTTTCGCAGAGTGCAAGAGGCGCGAAGAGGAGATGGAGGGATTTCGCTTATTTCAGGTTACCACTCGATTGGGTGAGCTGCTCTCAGCGATTCCAGGTGTTGATCCTCACACACTATCCGATGTTGTCACCCTTTGTGGAACTTCTCTAAACTACGAATCTCTTAAAAACATTGGGATGACACGGGGTTGTCGCTCCACTGTTCTGAAGATGCTTGGCCGCATGCAAGGGCCAGAAGCCTACTTTGCTGCACGGCAGGTCCTGTTTCATCACAGCCCCGCGGAGGTGTTGGCGTTCCAAGAAACGTATGGTGATCTCTTACTTGGAAACCCCTGGCTCACATGGCGAGGTGCTCTCGAGTCGATGAATGGGCTTCTTGCACAGGGTAATATGAGTTGGCGCGACACCCTACCGACGGTTCTGCGATTGTTAAGTGATGCTGGTGAGAACGTGGGGTTTTTTCAGCTACTGAAAAAGAGTCACGTGGATGGTGATGGTGCATCTCTCATGACAGCCTCAGCGCTGGGACAGGCCACACGGCGCACCGGGCAGTGGTCGCGTGCATCTGATGTGCTTGATATGATCATCTCCTGCAACCCACCCCAGTCGGTAGCAGAAGATCTGTTTCTCGAGGATGCGTGTTTACAGACCATGTATACTTTGAGGGACGCCAAGCGCTGGAAGGAGGCACTTGCCTTTTATACATTACTCGCACCTGTGATGCCTCAAGCGGCGCACCGTGTGATTTGCTCAGCTGTGTGTGACACACCGGCGTCGTCAGCATGGGAGGCGGCATTGGCTACTGTTCAAACCTTTGGCAGTGTCTCTGAAAAGTTTCTCACGACGCTTCTCTGCGCCAGGGATCCGGATCGAGTTCCTGCCTCGGGGAAAACCGCGAGCGGATACACTTGGCGGTACATGCTGCAAGGATATGCAGAAGGCGGCCACTGGCAACATGCGCTACGATGTGTTCAAGGACAAGAGAAGGTGAATTTCAGTGCACGGTTATCACTTCTGCGCTCAGCGCAGCGATCACCGCTTGGTTGCTTGACTCGTGACTTCTTCGACTGTTTGCAAGTTGTTTGGAGCCAACCCGAACACTTGAGGCTCTGTGTTCTGGTTGCAGAGGCTCACGGCTACTTGAGGGAGCTGTACAAAGCTCTGCAGAAGCACAGGGACAATGCACGAGCTGCGGAATATCATGCATTGGTAGGCTTCTTGATGGATGGGATTCCCCCGCCTGCGGACATGTTGTTCACAGACACGTATGTCGTTCACAGATTGCTCATGTCTCCGCTACCTTCTCCGAAGCCGATATCTATCCGAGTTGCATGGACAAGCGAAGGCATGGGGGCGTTCACTTGTACACATCGGAAGGACATAAGGAAATTTGTTCAAATCCATTACAAGGTTCATCCTTCTTGCGTACCCAAATGGCGGCGCGAGGGGCGGCAAG
Organism: Trypanosoma scelopori; assembly: GCA_030849745.1. Taxonomy (NCBI): domain Eukaryota; phylum Euglenozoa; class Kinetoplastea; order Trypanosomatida; family Trypanosomatidae; genus Trypanosoma; species Trypanosoma scelopori. The sequence continues at coordinate 41,010 of JASANX010000946.1, read as the reverse complement.
ATTTCTTTACACTTCACACCATCCCATCACATTCACCTTTGATGGGGAATGATACACTTGTGGCGGTGCAGGGCGACATGGTGGTGGCGTATAAGCCACCGGGAATGGTGACATGCAGCTACGCCCGTTCAGTAGCGCAGCGAAGCAGGGCAGCAAGGATGTACTCCCTTGCATACCTTCTGGCTCCCTCTTCCTGCGGTCTTATCTTGCTGCTTGCGTCCACCATTCCAACTAAGGCGGTGTGCCTAACGATGAAGGTTATGCTTCGGATTTATCCGAAAGACTCTGCATCGCCGGCCCTTCTATGCACGGAATTCTTTGAGGCATACAAGATGAGAGTGCTGGCGGGCCCATCTCTGGTGGATGGGTGTGTCGTGGTAGTCGCTGCTTGCTGTTCCGACCCGGACGGCCTCCTCGCAGGATCGCTATATCGCCTGAGGGAGGCCATTGCCACAGAGGGATGGGTATGTTGGGAGGCAGATTCAAGTGATGGCGGCGGTGAGTCTCTGCACGTCGCGGAGCTTGCCGTATCAATGCACCACTCCCAGAATGAGGGTGGTTTGATGCACTTCTCCATCTCACCCTCTCCTGTGTGGGCGCATCTGGCGCCCGAGGAATAACCTGTTGGTCAGCTGATGTCTGCAAGCGACTGCCGTTGCCGCTATTATCATGATCATCAACATTATGTTTGTTGTTATTGTTATCATCTTGGTGTGTTGCTGTAGGCGATGCCTTGTTTTTTGTTTTGCTGAAAGAGGACATCTCTCGTCTGGCTGCTCATTGCGTTGGCGCGGCTCCAGCATTTCCACACATCCATCTGCTGATTCTATATATATATATATATTTTTTTTTTCCCTCTTCGCTAGTACCTTCATTTGCCTTCCATTTTTTTAAATTGACTCTTAGTGTCGTGCCTTTCTTTTTTTTTTTTAAGGCTGAGAGAGAAAAAAGAGACCGGACACTCAATGGAGGCTGTGACGCATGTTGTCAACCCGGGAGGTGAAGGAGCGTACAATTCTGTTACGGAGGCGGTTACTGCCGCCACAGTTGGCGACATTGTTGCCTTGAAGCCTGGTCTGTACGAGGAATTACTGAAGGTGTTCAAGGAGATTACGGTCGTTGCGGTGTCAGATGATTCACTCACGGAAAGTGAGACTATAGTCACAAACGGTGTCGTGATTGGAGCCAACGCCACCATGAAGGGGCTGCAGGTTCGTGGCAAGATTGATGTTCGAAAGGGTCATGCTGTTGTTGAGGACTGTGAGATTTACTACGGTGCTGACGGAGTCCGTGTGGGTGAAGGGGCCAAGCTTACCATTCGTCGCTCCCGCATCCACCACTGTGACTCCGGTGGTGATGGCATTTACTTCTCCCCTGGATCCTCAGGTGAGGTGGAGGATTGTGACATTTACGAGTGTCGTGTAAATGGCATCCACGCCAACAGTGCCGCAGTCACGGTTGCCAACAATCGCGTTCGTGATGCCATCTTTGGCATCTACTACAGGGGCCAGTCTACGGGGGCGGTGAGGGCAAACTCCATAGAACACGTGGGGAAGTTTGGCATTTATGTAACCGAGGGCAGCGACCCTGTTGTGCAGGGAAATCAGGTGCGGGAGTGTGGGGTGCACTGCGGGTTTGTCTCCCAGGGCGGGAGGGGGACTTGGACAGAGAATAACTTTGAGGGATCAATGCACGTGCATGGCGGTTGTGATGCCAAGTTAGGCTCCAATCAGGTCAGCGGTAGGCTTGATGTGGACGTTGCTCCTAATACCATGTAGAGGATCGGGATGCCGTAGATCGCAAAAAAAAAAACAAAAAAAAAAAAAAAAAAAAAAAAAAAAAAAAGAGAACAAATGACGTTCCACGTCGTGTTCGTCTTCGATGTAATCTAATCTGACAGCGGAAGCAGCGAAGGGGGGTGGGAAGGGAAAAGAAGAGAAAAAGGGGGGGGGGGGGGGACAACCCCATCGCAAGAAGAGAGGAGGAGAAGGAGGAGGAATGGGACGGCGAGGATACGTTGGGCCTGTCTGTATATGTGTCACGTTTTTTAGAGCAGCACCAGCAGGATGAAAGAAAAAACTATGAAAAAAAAAACGAACCCCCTCCCACCCCCACCCACCCCAAAAAAAAAAAAAAAAAAAAAAAGGGTGTTGGAGTGTGGCTGTGGAGGGGAAAATGTGCCCAACAACCAGAGGAGTTACATCTGGTTGTGGACATCGTCATCATCGTGATTATTGCTATTGCTTCTATTTACCGATGCCACAGTTGCACTTTATTTCCTCCCCACGCCTTTCCAGTAGTGTAGTATACGGATGGCTCATGCCGTCTCAGATGTCACTGATAAGGAAGAGAGTCATATGGGGAAATTTTCCGACAGCGTCGGCATGCAGACGTACTCGCTGAACACCAGTTTGGGTGCGATGCACATTATGAGCCGACTGAATAATGAGATGAGTTCAGTGGAGGATGCTGCATCAGGATCTTTTGGTGTGGTGATGAAAGGCATCTTCGATCTTGACCGTCAGTGCTACGCTGTGAAGCAGACGAAGCGAATGATATGTGGGGAAGACGACCTCCAGCTGCGACTTCAAGAGGTTTACGCATTGAGCGCATGCAATCACCCCAACATTCTGCGCTACTTTGATGGATGGGTAGAGGAAAAGGCCGTGTACGTGCGCACGGAGTGGCTTTCAGGTGGCTCTATCGCCAAGTTTAGTCGGCCCTTACCCGAGTCGCTGTTGCGCTCTGTTTTGCACCAGATAGCTACTGCCCTGCATTGGCTTTCGTGCCACCACATGACGCACCGCGATGTGAAACCGGAGAATATCTTAACCCGAAAACTGGAGGACGGTTCGTATGCATTCAAGCTGGCCGATTTTGGTCTCGCACGTCCTCTTTTTGAAGATGGTGACCGCCCCGCGGGCGAGGAATTCCGAACTGTGAATGATGATGACGGAGACCAAAGGTATCTCTGTCCTGAGGCCTTCTTGGCCTGTGAGTTTAATCCGCAGCGAGGGGAGGCAGACGTGTACGCCTTGGGCGCCAGCTGCGTGGAACTGATGAACGGTGATCCATCCCTCGTCCGCAATGGACATTACACGGGTGATTTTGACTCATATACTATCGAAATGAGGCAGCTCGTGCGTTGGATGACGATGAGCGACCCAATGAAACGTCCGGATGCCTTTACAGTGGCATTAATCACTCTAGATACAGAATTGCAGGCTTCTGAGGAGTTTTTATGGTATCGGGAAGCAATCGACGACCTTCACAAGTCTGTGGCAGCCCTTGAGCAGGAACTGAAGGCGCATGAGACGGCGAGAGAAGAGGGCTAAAAGGGATGTCCACTAAATGTGCCCCCGCATTTCTTTTTTTTTTCTTTTTTTTTCGTGTGGTTTTTTTCATTGCTTTTGTTCTTGTTGTTGTCTCTGTCCTCGTTTATTATTATTATTGTTATTGTTATTATTCTTATTTTTTGCACTGCATTGCACATTGCACCTCAACTTCATTCCCCCCTCGCTCACTGGCATCTGCACTGCTCGCCTGTGTGTAGCTCCGTTTGCCTTTTGTTGTCGGTTGGTCGTGGCTGCCCGCTGCCGTTGGTGTCTCCTCTTCCCTCCAGCCCACATGACAAGCGGAGAGGAGGTACACGTGGAGTCTGCTGGTACGAAGTACAAGCTGCAGACCCTCGCGGACTTCCGAGCCTTCAAGGACTTTGCGCTCTCGACGGATGTGTGGTCGATCCACTACTCGGATGTGACCATCAAGGTGGAATCGCGGCCACCGGATGGCAACACAACCGGGCTCAACATTGTCCGCGTTCGGCGAGAGATGAAAGGCATCCCGTGCGAGGACCTCTACGACAACCTTCACGATGCCAAGTACCGTGAAAACTGGGATCAAAACATGATTGAGGGTTATAACATAGTGAAGCTCAATGCGCACAATGACATTGGATACTACGCGGCAAAGTTTCCATGGCCGTTGAAGAACCGCGATTTCTGCAACATGCGCTCTTGGATGGAATTTTCCAACGGGGAGTATATCATCTTCAACCACTCCGTTAAACACGCCGATTGCCCTGAGAAAAAGAACTTTATTCGTGCCAAATCCATTCTTACCGGCTATTTGATTCAGCCAATGGAAGCTGGAGATGGGAGCATTCTGACATACATCACTCATGGTGATCCATGCGGTTCCATCCCACATGCCATCATCAACATGACTGTCACCCGTGTCGTTCCAAAGGTGATGGATCAGCTGGAGCAGTGCTCCAGGAATTATCCCAGATTTGCCAGAGATAATCACGGCGTGGATCGTGAAAAACTCCACTGGCGAACCCAAAAGATGGACTGGGATAACAAATTCAATTTCCCAGGCGAAGAGGCAGCTGCCAAGGTCCCTGAAACGGTTCAGCAAAAGACGCAGCCAGTTGAAAGTAAAGTCAAAAGTAGCCAGGACCCAGCGCCGAATGCATTGAATGGTGCATTGCAGCACTCTTCTGAGGTGGTGCAAAATAACGTGAAGGCCGATGTCTTCTCACTCGCACCAGTGGCACCCAACTGTAGTGATGACGGGGTGGTTATTCAGCAGTATAGAGCACTCATGCAAGATTCTATGAATGCCGTCGACAGAACATTTTTGCAGGATAACCGAGTGCCTACACTCAGAGACTACTTGACACGACTCGCGTTTGTCGTTGACGGCGTTAGACAAACCACCCCGCACTGAACATCTCTCTGCCTCTGACTCTGTGTGTGTGTGTGTTTTTCAGTCTGCTTTTTTTTTTTTGTGAGTGAGTGTGTGTGTGTGTGTGTGTGTGTGTGTGAGGTGCAGGATGCAGATGGCAAAGGCACACACGCACACAGCAATAAAATAAGAAACAAAAAAAACTCTTCAAGCATCTTCTTGGGCATGTTTACGTTTCCTTATCCCCATTCCCTTCTATTTTCTTTTGTTTTATTTTTATTTTTGTTGTGTGTGTGTGTGGGTGTGTGGGTGGGTGTGCCTTTCATCCCAAACAACCAAAAAATTTAGTTCCTGCACCTCTCGCGTGTGTGTAGTCTCTTCTGGACTCGGAGTGTTGTTGGACTGATCCGAGCCGCATGGACACCACATTTATTGTGGATTACGGTTACCACACGCTGAAACACACATGTCTTTCCAAATCTGATAAAACTTCTGCGTTTGATTATAACGTCAGTGAAGTACCAAGCCGAGCATATACTGATGACGATACCCTTGATGTGGTGCGGTTTGGCAAACACCTTGCAGAGCTGCTTTCTGAAACATGCTCAGAGGATTCTGGTTTGACAATATCATTGCTTCTAGATGTGCTGCTCCCGCAGTGGAAACGGGAGCTTCTTCTTAAGTGTTGCTTTGAGCACCTGGATGCAAGGCGGGTGTATCTCGGCTACACGTCAGCAACTGCACTTTTCTCTGCCGGCGAGACCACAGGTGTCTGCATCGATGTTGGTTACCGTGGCGTACGTGTTGTTCCGGTGGTGAACGCGGTTGTGCAGACTTCTCTTTGCGCTGATGTACATTCTGTGGGGGCGAGGAGCACAGACGATGTCTTGCGTGCAAATCTTGCGGACGCCAACGAGCCGCTTCTTCTAGCGCTGAAATCTTCAGCTTGTTTCATTGGCAATAAGGCTGCTTCATCATCACTATCATCACCACTACGACAAGCAGCAGCAGCAGCAGCAGCAACAACAACAACAACACAGCACCTGACGCTTCCGGACGGCACTACTCTCCCCCTCATGTTAGATTCTGCGGTGTGCAAGGAAGCCGGTGAGGCCCTGCTGTTTCATGCGCCACACATCCGCGTCCCTGACGTACTACAGCACACCTATCAGAAATCTCTACTGGAATTTCCTTCACTGAAGCATTGGGTCCTGTTCGGTGGCGCCTCATCCATTGCAGGAGCACGGGAAGCTCTTCGCAAATCGATGAGCCCTGTTATGTCGCTGCAGCCAAAGACCCCGTGTCAGCTTCAGGTGAAGGCACCAATGCAGGCTGCTGTCTCAGGCGCTGTCATCGTGTCACAATTAAGTAGCTTTAAGGGCATGTGTATCAACGCAGCTGAGTACATTGAAGAGGGACCACACCGCTGCATTCACATCAAAGCCGTGGATGAGAGGTAAATGATGTTAGGTTCAGTGGGGTGACGGATGTGGTGATGTCTCTGCGGGTCGCACTATTCAGAGGGTATTTCATTCTTCTTAGCACCATTTCATTATTCCTCTTTTTTGTTGTTGTTGTTGTTATTCCCACTTCCCGATGTTGTTTTCGTCATTTCCCATCAAAGGTATCTTGCCGCATTAGGCGCATGCACATGCGTGTGTGTACACGTATCGGGTAGAGTTTAGAAGACATGCGATTTTTGCTTCAAAGGCTGCGGCGTCGTCTACATGCAAGGTATGAACTCATGCGAGCTCGAATGGCACTGCGCGGCATAGCTGATCACGAGTTGATTGGGCGCTACTGTGGTCTCGCGCTCTTCCCATTCACGGTGTATTTCTGCGTTGGCGTGATGCAAAGCTATGCAGGGGAACGTATCAGGGGTTGTTTAGACAAACGCACCAAATGAAGTATTGCCCTGCTCGCTCTGTGTTTCCCTTTTTTTTTTTTTGGGGGGTGGGTGAAGTTTGTTTTGGTCTTCCTGCCTTGTAATGAGATGTAACGGTGTGAGATATTAGAAAAGGGGATGAAAGGCAAAAAAAAAAAAAGAAAAAGAAGGCGTATGTACGTGTGCCATATATTTCCTTCGAACATGTGTTTCTTTTTGTTGTTCTTTTTTTTTCTCTCTCCCTCTCCGTTGGGGATCCTTTTGTCCCTCCCCGATGATGGCGCGGCAGCGGGGGTGGTAGTGGTATTGGCAACAACAACAACAAGAAGAACAAGAAGAGTAACAGGACGGGAAGAAAAGAGAACACGGCAGCAAACGGGGTGCAAATAGAAGCGGTGAAGAGGGAGTGGAGAGGAGGGGATGTTGTTGACTAGTGGACGGGTGAAGCGCAAGAATGCCACACCAGTGCAAAAGATTGGCCAGACCAAGGCGTCAGTGGTTGACCAGCTCGAGGAGGCACTGCAGTCCCGTGACTTCTCCAAGGCCACCACAATGCTGGAGTTTTACAAGACAACAAATCAACCCGTTGGTGATCTTTCCATCAACCCATGGCTGTCGTACAGCGCATTCCACATGAACGATGTGGGGAAGGCGCTTGATGTCTACAAGGAGTTGCTTTCGCTGGAAAATTACGACCCAATATATTATATTTACATGGGCTGCTGTCATTTTGTTAATGGATCGTACAGGGAAGCGGAGGAGTGCGCGTTGAAGGGACCGGACTGCTCGTTGCAGACGCGCCTGCTGTTTCACATTGCCCAAAAAACATATGATGAGGACAAGCTGCTGGTGTACCATCAAAAGTTAAAGGATACTGTTGAGGACCAGATGTCACTAGCAGCGGTGCATTACTACCGCGGTCATTTTCAGGAGGCTATTGACGTCTACAAACGCATTCTGCTAGAGACACGCGAATACGCTGCCCTCAACGTATTCGTGGCGATGTGTTACTACAAGATGGACTACTACGATGTTAGTCTAGAGGTGCTAAATGTATACCTGCAGGTTCACAACAACAGCGCTACTGCCATCAACCTAAAGGCATGTAATCACTACCGATTATACAATGGCAAAGCAGCAGAGGCTGAATTGCGGGTGCTTATAGATTTGCAGCGCTCCACGTATAACGTGGAGAACGACATAGTGAAACACAATCTAGTCGTCTTTCGAAACGGCGAGGACGCCCTTCAAGCGCTGCCTCCGCTCCTCAATGTCGTTCCTGAAGCGCGTCTCAATCTTGTTATCTACCATCTGCGCCACGATCAGATTGAGGAGGCGTATGAACTGATCAAAGACCTCGAGCCAGTTGCGTCAACGGAGTACATCTTGAAGGGTGTTGTCAGTGCATTTATTGGTCAGAAACTCGAGTCAGAGGAGCATCTCAAAGTGACGCGGGAGTATTTTCATCTCATTGGTACGGCGCAATCGGAGTGCGACACGATACCCGGGCGACAGTGTATGGCATCATACTTTTTTCTGCTACGTGACTTCCCCAACGTGCTGCTTTACCTGCGTTCCATCAAGCCATACTTCATGAGCGATGACACTTTTCTCTACCTCTACGGCATTGCCTCCGCGGGCATCGGCAACTTTACTGAGGCAGAGGAGTCTCTTACTGCGGTCCGTTCTGAGAAGGTAAAGTCAGAGTTTAGCTACGTGAGCTGGCTGATGCGCTCACACATCATGAACAAACACGCAAAGAAGGCGTGGGACATTTACCTCAAAATGGAAACAAGTGCGGAGTCATTTAACATATTGCAGCTCATGGCGAATGACTGTTACAAGGTATGCGCCTTTTACTATGCTGCAAAGGCTTTTGACGTCCTGGAGCGCCTTGACAATGCCCCAGAATACATTGAGGGTAAAAAGGGCGCCTGCATTGGTGTATTTCAGCAGGTGTTTGCAAACCAGGAGCCTGCGGATTCGCTTTTCGATGTCATGAAGATGTTAGAGTCCAGTGTGCAGCAGCACGCAAACGAGCCACAGGTGGCGCAGCAGTTTGAGAGCATACTGAAAGTGATGAAGGACTGGGTGAAGGACAGTAAACTCAGGCGGAAATAGTGGGGGCGCACAAGTGCGGGGAAAGAGAATGAAGGGAAGGTCATGGAACAATGTGAGGGAAGCAGAAATTCAAGCAAATGAAGGAATATACATATATATATATATATATGTTTACGAAACTACAGATGTATTGAGAGAAAATAAAGGGGCAAACAAAGAGCAGACAAGGAAGAATGGGGAAGAACAAATCAACAACAAAAGACAACGAGGTGGGGGGTGATCAATAGAGCACAAAAGACACACGCACAAGGGGGGGGGGGGGGGGAAGAGGAAAATAAATGGCATATCAACCTCGTTGGAGCGGCTGTTTACGTTTGTTGTTGATTCGCTGGGTGTTTTTTTTTTCTTTCTGTTCTTTTTCCGTCCTGCTGCTCCTCATGTGTGGTGCTGGCCGAACAAATGTGAAGAGAGGGGGCAGAAGGGAGGAATTTGGTACTTGGGAAATGGAAGATGTTGACGTTGCTCTGGCTACGCATGGCTTTATTCTACTATCAATGGCCCCTTCACCTGCTCTCCCTTCACGCGCCCCCATCTCCATTGCTCTTGTGCTCGCTGCTGCTATTGTTCCTCTTCTTCCCACTGGTGCGCCTGGTGGTAGTGGTGGTGTGGGCGGCTTAGCACAATGATACGGCATGGTCCCTTTGAGGTCCCTGCAACGCTAGAGCCATCAACTGCGGTGCTGGGCGCCATGCACGCGCTGTATTGGCGTGACGGCTTCCTTGGCACATGTGTCGCAGTGTCACCACGCATTCTCGTGACAGCAGGGCACCATTACAATGCTGTGAAGGATGATGTTGGTGATTTTAGTGTCCGTCATCCAGGCATACAGGAGGCGCGCGTAGAGCACGCGGCGAAGAACAGCGCACATGATATCCTTGTCTTGTGGGTTGGCATCGATTTGGAGTACATTTCGTTGCGGGGATTTTTGCCTCCAGTACAGTCGCGTGTTGCCACTGTGTGGCTGTCAACTAAGTGGCCACACGAGACAGTTGTGTCGCCAGGTGTTGTGATTGAAAGCAACCTACTTAACTGCGTCGCGCGCGGGACCGTTAGTACCGGTGGCTCCAGTGGGGCCCCAGTAATCGACTACTTTGGTGACCACATAGTTGGTATGCACCTCACATCAAATACGCGGGATGGCTCGAGGGTGTCTGGGTTTATTCCAGCACGAAAGATTGTTTCTATTCTTGCAGAAATGGACGTAAGTTGCCGCATGCTGTAGACTTGTGCTTGAGGGGAATCACAACAATCTGAAGGCGTCTGCAGCAAGAGAGTTGCAGTTTTTTCTTCATATTCTTTTTTTTTGTTTTGCCACTGTTGTTGTTGTTGTTGTTGCTGCTGCTGCTGTTTGTATCTTGTGTACCATTTCTTTTTTTCTGCTCTCTTTGAGTGACTGTCCTTGTGTGTAGTGCGATACAATGTCATCCGGTAGTCACACTGCTGTCTGCGTAAGTTCGGAGGATACTGTGAGTCGCTTCTACTTTTCGCTCACAGAACTTGTTGCTGGGAGCGCTGCTGGGTTCGCGGAGCATTTCGTGTTGTTCCCGTTTGACACAATGAAGACGCGAATACAGTGTGGGATTTCACCAGACATTGCGTCGGTGGTGCAACGCGTGTGGCGTACGGAGCGCCTCACGCACCTTTACCGCGGTTTCTTCCCCGTCATCGTCTCTGCAGTTCCAGCGCATGGCGCATATTTTGGCATGTATGAGGCGGCGAAGCGTGGTTTTGGTGAGAACTCGAATTTGAAGATAGCAGTCGCGGCGAGCTGCGCCGTCACGGCGCACGATATCATCTCCACCCCCTTTGATGTGGTGAAACAGCGGATGCAGATAGACAAGCAAAGACAGTACTCTTCTTCTCTTCAGTGTGTTCAGAGGGTTGTCATGGAGGAGGGCGTCAGCGCCCTCGTCGTGTCGCTACCCACAACCATAATGATGAACGTACCACACTTTGCGACGCATTGGCTGGTGTATGAGGGCTTCCTGAGATGTCTGGCTGGAGAACACCGCAATCGGGAGAATGAGTTAGCCGTAGACTACATGGCTGCTGGCCTCCTGGCGGGTGCAGTAGCTTCCGTTGTATCCTCCCCACTAGATATCGTCAAGACACAGCTGCAACTTGGAAAGGCTGCGAGTTTCTGTTCTGCTGTCCGGAACGTCGTCCTCAGTCGAGGGATCCGTGGATTTTTTGCCGGTGTTTTCGCGAGGATTATGTACACCGCACCCTCCGGGGCGTTGACAATGATTACATACGAGATGACAAAAAAGGCTATGGAGCGGTGGTGAAGAGTGCGTGCACAATATATATATATATATATATATATATATTTAATGACGGAAAGAGGGAAGGAGAAATCGATAGATTTAATACACATACACATTGCCGATATGCACGTGTGTCTGTATGAGCATTAATACACATAAATATCTGTTATCAACTTACCTTAGTAACACATTACGGATGAGGCGCAATTGCTGTTTTTTCTTTCTTATTGTTGTGTGTGTGTGTGTGTGTGTGTGGAGGTGCAATTGTAGTGGTGGCGCTGGCGGTGGTAAAAAAGGGGGTGGGGCAAGAATTCTCTGAAATGTTGCCCTTGAGGCGTGGGAGATCTATTGATGCGCGGAAGTGGCACCGTCCCATGGTGGATGAAGTGAACTTGACAAGCACGAGGCGGAGACCCAACCCCAACTCTCTTCGCCCACCACCATTCACGCCGTCTCAATAACAAACATATATACATATATATATATATATGTATATATATATATGCAGGTATTTGTGGACGCTGAGTCCCTTCACCACCATCTCCTGGTGATGAAGTCCTGTTGTAACGTGAGCAACAGGGGTTGGGGTGGGTGCTTCGTGAGGAAGCGCAGGAGGCAGAAGGGGAGTTGGGAGCTTTAAAGACAAAAAAAAAAAAAAAGCAACCTATTCACACACATTTTTGCATATGCTTTTCTCTCCGCACGCATCTCTGTGTGTGGACTGCCTTTCAATTATTTGTTTCACTTTATCTCCTTGGTACTTCATTTCTTCCTCTCCCGATTCTCTCTCTCTCTCTGTACATATATATATATATATATATATATATATATATATGCGATTGTGTGCAGCCGCACGATGGGTGGGTCCCAGGCCCTTCGCCGTTTGTTGTACACCGATGCCGAGGAAGGATCGGTTGCGCCACGTGGCTATCATTATGGTGGAACCTACCAAATGCTTCTGTGCTCCGCGACGCTTGATGAACCAGCAGCAGTGCCACCACGCAGTGGTTTTCGATTCTCGTGTGCCTGTTTAGCCGTCTCTCTGTTTGGCTGCATCACGATGAAGACGAGGAATATGGAGCGGTGGTGGCTTGGTCTCTTTTTGATGTGTGGCATGTACTACAACGCATTGAAGGCGCACAAGGTAAACAATGGTCTTGTCGGGCACCAAAGCGGTTTTTTCGCAGCTGGAATGGGTCTTCTGGGCTGCTCCTCTCGCTTGGTGGTTCGTGCCGGTAGTCCCAAGACGAATGTGCGGCTTATGCTCTTGTTCGCTGCGCTGATGTGGTACGAGGTTGGGAGGTATCACCTCTGGTCCGAGCACACTTCGGAATTCCGACGAGAGGTGACACCGGAGCGCTCGTACAATTTGCTAGAGGAGTACGTTCCACAGGAGATCGAGACGGAGTTTCTCCCTTACCGCCCCGTGTCATCGCGCTGACGCACGCCGCTTTCGTCTGTGTGTCATTATTCTCCTCGTCTTTGTTGTTTTGTAGTTGGATTGGAGGTGAAAGGGTGGAGTGGCAGGAGTGGCTTTAAATTTTTCTTCCCCTTTCGTAAATAATATATATATATATATATATATATATCTGCATATGTTCGTGTGCCTTTGATATGCCCATTGCGCATTGTTGGCGTGACCTGTTTCTTCCTCCCCCTCCGTCTTCAACGACTCCAGAATAGGGCTTTTTGTTGTTGTGGTGGTTGTTGTTGTTGCGGGAGGGGAAACAGCGGGAGGGAGGGGTGGGGAACAAGATGCCGAGGAACGTCATTCTCGATCACGATGGGGGACATGATGACATGGTGGCCCTGGCGTTGCTGCTCACTCATCCAGAAAAGGTGCGTCTGATTGGCTGCATCTGCACAGATGGTGATTGCTTTGTTGGGGACGCATTGAATGTTAGCGGAAAGCTCATGTGCCTTGTTCACGCCCACACAAAGGTGCCTCTCTTTCCCATTGGCATGTCATCCTTTCACGGCGTGAACCCTTTCCCAAAAGAGTGGCGCTGTCATGCGAAGAATATGGACGACATGCCATGCTTGAACATTCCTGAGAACGTTGAGTTCTGGGAGAAGGTCAAACCAGAAAACGAGAAACTCGTTGGAGAGCAGCTACTGGCTGACTTGGTGATGAATTCTGAGGAGAAGGTGACTATCTGTGTGACTGGCCCGCTCTCTAATGTCGCCTGGTGCATTGAGAAGTACGGAGAGAGCTTCACAGAGAGGGTGGAGGAGTGTGTCATTATGGGTGGCGCGGTCGATGTCGGCGGGAACGTCTTTTGCCCCACAACAGACGGCACCGCCGAGTGGAACATCTACTGGGATCCACCAGCGGCAAAGACGGTCCTCGGTTGCCCAAAGCTGCGAAACGTGCTCTTCTCGCTTGACTCCACAAACCATGTCCCGGTAGATTCCGCCTTGGTGCAGCGCTTTGGTGCGCAAAATGCATACCTGCTTTCCCAGTTTGTGGGCTCTGCATGGGCCATGTGCACGCACTACGACATTCTGCGCCCAGGTGATGGCTACTACGCTTGGGATGCTCTCACTGCGGCGTACGTACTTGACAGTACCTTGGCCGATGTTGAGCCCGTAGCATTGGATGTGGAGGTCGCCAAGACGAAGAGCGAGGGACGCACGTTCCGCACAGACCAATCTGGAATCCCATGTACATTTGTTGCAGCAAACGTGAAGGGGCAGGTGTTTTACGACATGACTCTGGCAAGTATGCGTACTTGCTGATTACGCACTGGGTGGGAATTTGAAGAAACGACACGTAAGCATTTTCTTCTTTTTTTTTTTTTCTTCCTCTTTTTAAGGAAAATAAAATAACATCATTCCCCACCCTCCTTTTTTTTAAATATTTCTGTTGATATCGTTGCCATTTTACGCTGGTTTATTTGTGGAATAAAATTCATATAATGTTAAATGGGACAAGGAGCGACAAGGATAATACGCGTTGATAGGAAAACAAATATGACCCTAACGTTGATTCGGTCAGTGACCAAAATAGGTCAAACTGAAGCAAAGCAGCAGCAGCAGCAGAAGACGATAACGACGACGACGAAGAAGACGTGCATTTGTGTTTCTTTGCACAAGGGAGTGGAGGAGGAGGAGGAAGAAATTGACAATGAAAATCAATGAGGTGGGGGAGACTCGAGGTGGGCTTCTTGAGGTTTCTTTGCTGCAACCCTTCTTTGGTATTTCCACTTGCTTTTTTGTTGTTATTCTTCTGTCTGTCTGTCTCTCTGTCTGTCTGTCTGTGTGTGTGTGTGTTTTGCTCTTCGCTCGCTGGTTAGCTGGATTTGCGCGCAAGGGAATGGGGTGGGGGGAAAAGTGCGCGGCGAGCAAGAGGGGGCCGAGTGAGGTGGAGCGTTCTTTCATGGCGAACAGCGAGGCTCAGCAGTCAAAGGTGTCGACCGCTGATGATGATAAGGCGTACCTCTATAGGTTCAAGACAAAGGGAAGGCGGGTCTTCCTGCAGGACCAAACAACGGCTGCCAGGCAATTGCCACGTATTCTTCCAAAGGGTCTGTCGTACGTTGCCAACTTTATTTCATTTGAGGAACTCGTTCAGCAGGGCATCATTCAGTCGTGCATTCGGGATGAAGTAGACTTCTCTGTAGACTCCCTTCGGCTGTTGTACGAGGCAAAGTGCCTGGACCAGGCATTGCCGCCCACATGGGAACGGGAGATGCGGTTTATGGAACTTATTAGTGCTAATTGCAAGGGCAAGTTCTTCTGTTTGAAGGAGAGCGGTCTTGGCCCCATGAGTGCCGAGGCCATTTCCCACATCTTGTCGTCAAATAAGAAGTACATCATTCTTGATTTGAGCGGTAACCGCTTGCGAGATGAGGGTGCATGCTCCATTGCAAAGCTTATGAGTGTCAACAAAACCTTTGTGCACATTGGTCTTCTTTCCAATGACATTGGCCCTGTTGGAGGTGTTGCATTGGCGAACGCCTTGCTTGAAAATAATACGGTCGTTTCGCTCGATTTGGGTGCTCATTCGGGAATCAATGGGAATCACATCGCCACGGCTGGTGCAAAGGCTATTGCCACCATGCTGCGCGCCAACAAGGTGTTGTCGCACCTGAACCTCAGCAGCAATGGTTTGGGGTTTACGGGTGTCTCCTACATCTCAGAGGGCCTGGATGAGAATTGCAGTCTGACGCATTTGGATATTTCGATTAATAATATGGGATATGCAGGTGCAAAGGCCCTCGCTTCCGTGCTGGGGAGATCGTGCATCAGCCACCTTTCGTTGCAGCGAAACAATCTCACCGACAACGGTGGAATGGTCCTCATGTGTGCCATTGGAAATGCCATTGATAATGGTGAAGACAGGATTGAGTTTCTCAACATGGAGACGAATGACATGGGCGAAAAGACAGCCAAGGCGATGCAGAAGGTTTTGGCTACGTCAACTGCTTTGAAACAACTACGAATCTCCTCTAATGGATTTGGGGCATCTTCGAAGTTTATTATGGAGGGTGTGGCAGAAAACAAGAGCCTGCACTCGCTGCACATGGCGTTCTGCGGGCTTCGGGAGGCGGACGGCCCGCCGTTTGGAAACGCGCTGGCAGCGAACTCCACGCTGCGGAAGCTGGACCTGTCGAACAACAAGCTCAAGGATGCAGGGGTGAAGTGCATTGCAGAGGCGATGAAAACAAATACAGGGTTGGTTTCGCTGAATTTGGCCTGCAACAAGATCACTGATGAAGGGGGAAAAGCGATTGCATCTTTCTTCAAAAGCAACCGGACGCTGCAGAAACTTAATCTGCGGCGCAATTGCATGTCGAACGACTCGGGTGAGTTACTGGTTGAGCAGCTGCGGGTAAACACCACGTTAGAAAATATGGACGTTACCTTTAACGACTTCCGATACAAGTGCTTGTTGGGAAACCAGGCGACACTTGCGCGGAATGCGGAGAAGAATCAATCTCTTATTGTGCCGAAGCTAAAGACGGAGATTGAGGCTCTTTCTACTAAAGAGAAGGAGCTGTCGCAGATAGAGGATGAAATTGAAATGGAACGGCGCATCATCAAGGACAGGAGTGAACAGCTACTGCGCCGAAACGAGGAGGCGCGTGTCATATTTGAGAAGGCGCGACGGGAAATAACAGAGCTGGAGAAGAACGTGGCTGTGGCGCAGGCCCGCACGGAGGCTGCGGTGGACGTGCTGCACCGCACGGAGGAGAAGGTGAGCAATGCGATGGCCATCTTGGCAGCGCGCAAGTCAAACATGGAAGCTCGCATTCAGCAGGAGAAGGACCGTGTGGATCGTGCCCAACGTGAGATGGAACGGATGCGCAGACAGTTGAAGCAGCTTGAGGACGCGGAGGCCATCAAGTTGAAGCCCCTCCTGATGGATCTCGGGATTGCAGAGGCAGACAGAGATCGAGAGGAAAGAGAGTGTAAGTACGAAGGTGAGAAGCTGGCGGTCCTGGAGTTGCAGCGAAAGGAACTGGAGCAAAACCTGGGCCTCTCCGTTCCCAGTGCGGGGAAACACAAAGGGAAGTAAAATCATGTACAGTAGGCAAGCAGAGAGCAGGGAACGAAACAAACGAGTGGGCGCAAGAAAAAAGAAACAACAAAAGTATCAGAAGCCATGATGTGTCATAAGTTCTGGTAGCTTCACCAGCATGCTCTTCGCTCTTCTCCCTTTCCCTCCGATTGCATCTGCCCCCCCCTCCCCCCCCCCTTTTTTTTTTTTGTGTGTATTCATCTCCATCCTTCAGGACAAAAAAAAAATCTAAATATTTATTTCATTTCTTCGGTTCTTTTTTTTTTTTTTTTTGGTCGTTGCTGCCGCTGTTACTTCCTCGTTGGTGTGCAATACCGCGTCAAGTGCAGGGGAGGCGGAGAGGCGGTGGGAAGACATTTGAAAAAGGAAGAGGAGGGGGAGGAGCAACATCAGCAATAGCAAGAACGAAAGAAAAGGACAGAGAAAAGAAGGCGATATGCCGCAGATTTTGTACGTCACAGTCGAGACGGATGCGGAGAAGCGTCCTCAAGGGCGGGATTCATCACGCGTTTCTGCCGCTGATATTCCCCGTGTTCCTCGACACCGAGGCGGTGGCCGAGTTCTTGCAAGCCGGACGCTCTTCACACTTTGGTGCCGAATGCTGCATAGTTATCAGCACACCACTCCTGCAAATGATGTGTTGCCGTTCGTCTTCAACACCCACTCTGGGCAGATAACAAACATGGAGGGAGTGGTGTTGGATGCCGCTGACAACAAGCGGTGGCAATATGCTTTTGGGGGAAACGCTTCAGAGGAGGCGATGATTTTTTACCTGTATTACGCGCTGGCAGACGTGGACTCCGCCGCGTGGGTCATCGCGTTCTGTATCATTGACAAGTTACAACTTCGACACGTCATTGACCAACACATGGGACAATCCTCTGATGATGCTGCTGCGACGATGCCGTTTCGCTTTCACCTCGGCAACAGCTGGAGGAACCTCTTCGTTGCGTTCTGCCTGGCGCTGAAGTGGCACATCGACTACAGCGTGACTCTGAACTATGTTGTGGGCTTATTGCCACATGCTTCACAGGAGTGTCGGTACCTGCTGAGAACATCTGCCAGGGCGGAGCTGCAGATACTCTCTTCTCTGGACTACAATGTTTTTGTCTATCCGCAGGAATTGCTGGAGCTGCTGGATCACTTTCTCGCACCCAATGAGCGGGGGTGCATTATGAATGCCATAAGTGATGGAACTACAGAGGAGGAGTACTTGATGTGAGAGCGAAGGCGAGGAAAGCCGTGTTTGTGTGTGGTGCTCGGCTTCCATATTTATCTCTTCATCATAAATTTGTTTATTTGTCTGCGCCCTTCTCACCTCCTTTTTTTTTTTTTTTTGTTTGTTCTTTGGATTGGGGTGGCATTTATTTTTATTTATTTTGTAGGAGCGAGGCGGGGGGTCGAAAGCGTGCACTTCTCATCCCTCTCGTTCTTTGTTTTCTTCTTCTCTGTGCGATTGCTGGGGTTTGTTTTCTTCGCACTGCCTGTGAATTCGCCCAGCCTGCTGCATCCGCTGCAAGGACGGGGAGAATGAGTGAATATATATATATATATATATATATATATATATGTGTGTGTGTGTCTGCCTGTCTCTGTCTCTGGTGGACGAGAAGAGGCGGAGGGCGGTGTGTTGCTGCAGAAGCGCACATTCACAGTCACGTGCGCATGCTATTGCATGGTAGAAAACGAGGGCTGTGCATGGGGATCGTTGCTGTTGCTGCTGCTGCAGTTGTTGTTGTTGCCTCTGCTTCGTTGATTCTCTTCTCTTGCCGTTGTTGTTGCTGTTGTTGTTGTTGTTGTTGTTGCCTCTGCCCGCGCTTTGTGCCGCTTCTCTGCCACCACACCGCAGAAGAAAGAGGAAGATAAAGGAATAGGAAGAAACATTCGTGCGCGCCCCCCCTTTTTTTTTTCTCTTTTTTTTTTTTTGTTCTCTCTCTCAATTCACCTACACGCACGCATGTACTATCCGAATGATCCCCAGGGGTCATCACAGATGACGCAGTTTCAGGGGAATCAACCGTATGCAATGATTCAGCGGCAAGTACAACAGCAACGTCAGGCATTTGCCGCGCCCCCGCAACAGCATCCACAACTGCAGCAGCAGCAGCAGCAGCAGCAACGCTGTATGATGCCGCAGCAGGCCCCTCCACACGCGCAATTCATGCAAATGCGCATTGCCCCTGTTAACCAAAACTTCACAAGTGGCTACCAAACGATGCCAAATGGGTATCAGTCGTTCAACTACAACGTTCCTCAACGTCACCATGCAATGCCCAATCCATTAAATGATGAACGATGTCGGAAGCAGCTCATTGTCAACTATCTTGCACCTGACGTGGCATGTGCCGAACTGCACAAACTCTTCTCGCGTTTTGGTCCACTGGACGGTGCCCGCATCATATACGATAGGCAGACAAACCTGCCCAAGGGATACGGCTTTGTGTACTTCTCCCACCCTGAGGACGCCAAAGAGGCATTCAAGGCAATGAATGGATTCGAGTTTCACGGGAAAAGACTTAAGGTGGGGTATTCCACCAACCCACTTAATATCGTTCCAAGTGTTCCTACCCAATACACGCACGGGGCAATAGTCTGAATAGTCGAACTCTTTTTTTGTTTTTTGTTTTTGTTTTTTCTTCTCTCTTCTTTTTTTTTTTTTTTGGTTTTTTATTCGTTTTTTTTTTTTTTTGTTGTTTTTTTGTTTTCGGGCGTTGAGTCAACGCGAAACCCCCGAAAAAAAAAAAAAAAGGGACGAAAAACACACAAAAAAAAAAAAAAAATAATTTCGATGTAACGAAACAAGCAAACGAACAAAAAACCCAAACGCGAACAAAAAAAAAAAAAAAGTGGGCGTGTCGTGAAGAAAAAAAAAAAAGAAAAGAATTTGTTTTTATTTATTTTTATTTTTATATTTAAATAAACGACAAGAAACGAAAGGGGGGAGTCCTAAGCGCATAATTTCATGAAATTTATATTTGGATCTGTAAAGTAAAAATATTTAAGATGTGTGTGTGTGTGTGTGTGTGCAATGTTTTACATTTATGCAACACACACGCGCACACACAAAAAAAAATTTTATATAAATTTTATGAGGGGGGGGGTGGCGGGCGAACGACACAAATCACACAAAAAAGCAAAAAAGAAAAAAAAAAAAAAAGGGTGGTGGTGGTGGTGGTGAATTGTCTCAGAGTCCCCGAGCGGCGGCAATCAAACGGCAGCAGCAGCAGCAGCAATAATTAATAATAATTTATATATTTATTTTTGTTATTTTTGTGTGTTTTCCTTTTTTTTTTTTGGGGGGGGGGGGTTGTGGGGAGTTTTTTGTGCGACACTTCTGCTTTTCCGCAGCGACGATTCAAAACAAAACAAAACAGAAAACGAAGACGAAACAAACAAACAAACAAAAAAAAAAAAGGGAATGACGATTGAAGAAACGAGGAGGAAAAAAAAAAAATGCAAAGAGGCGAAAATAATGTGAAGTTAACAGCAGATGATCGGAAAGCGGGGGATGCGACAACACACCCGAACCACTGGAGAGGGAGAAAAACAAACAAAAACAAAAAGAAAACGAACAAAACACCCCCACCGCATCGCCCCGCTTTTAAGAACAATAACAACAGCAAACACACACACAAAAAAAAAGGGGGTAAGGGGAGGAGGAGGAGGATGGCGGGATTCGAAGAGTAATGGGGATGGCCAATAAACATCACTACCAACACATCCATCAGCGGCAGCGGCGGCAACGGCAGAAAACCCCGAAGAATATCAAAAACTACATACGAAACCAACAACAACAACAACACCATCAACTGAGAGGCGGGGAGGGGTGGTGTGTGAGGGATGGAGGGAGCAGGAGATGCCGCCAAGCTCTGTTCTTCTCTTTGATGACCCCCCGCGTCTGTACGCGTCCTTCCCCATTTTCTCGCGTGTGTATGTATACATGCGCATTCGTAATGCTGCTGCTGCTGCTGCTGCTGCATCCAACCTGATCATTGTGTATTGCGTCTTCTATCCACCTCTCTCTCCCTTTCTATTTCCTCCCAGCTGGCTGCGGCACTTGGGCTCATGCAAGACGAAGCAAGAATAAAATTTGTCATTGCCACTATCAATGATAAAATGAAACAGAAATGGGGGGAGGGGAATAATAATAATAAAAAGAAAAGAATATGGGGTACTTTACAGGTCACTGACATGCAAAAACGCAGGAAGAAGCAGCAGCAGCAGCAGCAGTAAAAGAGGAGATGAAGAAAAAAGTACGCATGTGGAAAGGGAGATAAAGACAGAGTGAGACCGAAACGAAAAAGAGATGGACGCACAGACACGAAGATAGTCATGTGCGCAGGCACCGTTTTGTTTCCGTACTCTCTCTCTCTCTCTCTGTCTGTCTGTCTGTCTGTCTGTGTCTCTTTCTCAGCTTTTGTGGGCCTTTGCGGAGATGATTCACCTGCACTTCAAGATGAGTGCGCCTTCTTTGAACTCTGCTTCTTTGATTGTTTCTCCGCTATTGTTCTTTCATTGGTTGGTTGGTTGATCGATTGGTTGGTTGCCTTGGTGGGTCACAAACACGTGTACAATGGACGGCGGTTGGGTAACTTCTTTTGTTTGTTTTCCCTCCTCTCTCTCCCCCTCCTTCGAAGGACAAACACAGACGCACACCGCGCAAATAGTAAAATGAAATATATATATATATATATATATATAAGACACGAGGAACTGAAAAGCGCAAAAAAAAAAAAAAACGAAAAAAAAAAAAATGAAAAAAACGAAAGGCAAAGGCGGTGAAAAAAAGAACGAGAAGAGAGTGAGAGAAAAGACGAAGAAAAAGAAAAGCTTCTTTTATTTATTCATCTTTGAAATGGAAACCCGTGCGTGTAACGGGATGGAAGGGGAGAGGAAGGGGCGGGCAATGAAGGGCCCGCAAAAGGAAGAGAAGGGGGAGAGAGAGAGAGGGAGAAGCGAAGCGGAGAGAAGAATAGACGCCACGTGCGATTGACCCGAGCGCGAAATGAACGAAAAGAAGGGGCGGTGGGGGAGCGGGAGGGGGAAATGAGTGGGTGGTGGAGAGAAGCGTCAAGTGGAATGGAACCACAACTTCCCATCGCCTGGGGGGGGGGCGCGGGGGCCGCCCCCCGCCCCCCCCCCCCCCCCCCCCCCCCCCCCCCCCGGCCCCCCCCCCCCCCCCCCCAAAAAAAAAAAAAAGGGGGGGGTTGGGAGGAGCGGAAAGAAGTGTTTATTTCGTTCTGTTGTTTTTTGCGGTTGGGACGGGGCGGGATGTGTTTGTTTGTTTGTTTGTGTGAAGTGGTGGAGGGCTTCACAGCCTCTTCTCTTTTTTTTTTTTTTGCCTCCATTGCCGGATGGAATCCCCATTGTCTCCCCCGCCCCCCCGCCGCCCTCTTCTTAATTATTGTTATTGTTATTCTCTATTCATCCTCCCTTCGGTCCCTCTCGCTCTCTTTCCCCCCCCCCCCCCCCCCCTTCGATTTTTTTTTCACTGTTTCTTTCGTTGCTGGTTTCCTTTGGTTCCTTGCGTTATACCCCTGCGCCACCACCACCACCACCACGACGACAACTGCCACCAAATCCCACCTCTCTGACTCGTCTTTTGTTGTTCCCATTTTGATTCATCATTTTGTTGCTATATTTTAGCCTTGCCTGCCACCAACCCCTTTTTTTCTTTGTTTTTGTTTGTTTTCATTCGCTCATTCGTTCACTCTTTTTGTTGTCTCTCTCTCTTTTTTTTTTTTTCTGTGGTGATTCTTCTTGTGAATGCGGGACGGCTTGCATTTTTTGTTTGTTTGTTTCTCTGATCGATGCCATCCCACCCCTCAGCTACTCAATCACTCACCTTCTCTCTCCCCACACATTCACGGATAGTCTAACGTCATAAATTGATGTGTGTTTCTCCTATCGCAGCACTGCAACCAACACACGCCTCACACGCCTCCCTCCCTTTCTGCCTCTCTTCACTTCATCTTATCCCATACTCCACCTTTCTTTTTCTTTCTTATCATCACTCTTTTTTTTTTTTTTTCCTCCTTTCTTTTTTTTTCACACTCGCTTTTTTCTTTCTTTTTCTAAAAAAAAAAATTCCTTTCTTTCTCTCCCTCTGGCAATTTTTCTTCTTCCGGTTTTGTTTTTCTCCCCCCTTTCTGCTCGCTGCCTGCCATGTTGTCCCCCCGTTCTGTGTGTGTGTGTATGTATGTATGCGCCTTCTTCAGACGTCTCCCGTTTTTTTTTCTTTTTTTTTTTTTTTGGGTGGGGGGGGCGGGTTGTTGTTGTTTCTCCCTTCTGTTGATCTGCTTCTTTATGCATCCTTGTTAGGTTTTTCCATACTCCTCGCATGCACAAACTGCATGGTTGGAAGGCGCCTCACGATATTCGATGAACCCCTCGCGCACTGGGCAGATAACTTGATCAAAACTGCCGTCGAGGCCGCATCTTTACAGTCACAAACATATGTGCTTAACCTGGCACAGGTGCGCCAATTGTGCCTTGGTGTGCATCCTGCCTCTTTTTGGGCTTTCATGGTGCCTGAAGAGGTCGTGGAGAGCACTCTTCATCCACCGGTCGCGCAGGCGATACTCGTTCATTCACAGAGAATAAGGAGGATTAGCATGAACCGTGGGGATGTGCTTCCCACTGTTGACATCACAGCACCAGCACTTTCCTCCAGAGGGGTCGCTTTGACTTCTGTCCAGAACTCTTTAGACGTCCTTTCGGCTTTGGCGGAGGAGCGAAACTATAACTCGCCATTTTGGCTTTCCTTGGAAGAGCTTGATTTTTTTCTTGCTCCACATAAACAGCTACAGTCACAGCTTGGCATCGATGTGTCTCGCCTTCTTCGTGTGCTCAATGGTGACGATGCGGTTCCTTCCGTCCACGTGGTCAATGACCGTGGACAGTGCTGTAACGTGATGAATTTGTCGGAATTCGCCGCGACTGTCGCCCCCTCTCAAAAGAACATTAATCACCATTCTGCGTTCTACGCGTTTCGTGAGTTTGTGCCTCGCAATGTGCTTACAAGGCAACCCTTTTCCCATGGAATTGAGGACGCAATTCGGAGGTACGGCATGCGCTCTGGCTGCTGGTGCAGTGTTTGGGGGACGCCTAATGAATTCAAAGCGTCAGGTGCCAAAGTGCTGGAGGGACCACTTGGTTTGTGGTTATTTGACGAGCTCGACTCGCCAATATTTCTTATGAGTGCACTCTCCTGCGTGGATGTGGCAGGTGCCTTTTCACATGCATACCCTGCTGAAGCGACCAGCCTCGTGCAGTAGTTGTGTCGGGGTCTTGTTTTTGGTTGACGTGTCCTCGCCGTTGCCGACAAGTACTACCAGACGGCCGAAGCTCACTCCCTCATCCATCTACAATACATGTCTTCCCCGCTGTCCCTCTTGAGTCAGAAGAAGAAAACAACCACAACAACAACGGACAACAAACGAGGATCAAACTGGTGGTAGTAGAGTCTGTACCCATTGCTGTTGCTCTTGCTCTTGCCCCAGCCCTTTTTTTGTTTTGTTTTGTTTGTTTTGCCCTCCTCACTGATTTTGACGTAGGTGGCATGAAATGAATATCATGGATCTTCTGTGTGAAGAGTCCACTGAGCGGCTTCGCATCGTTGCTGAGCATGCAGAGGGTGTCGTCGAGGTAATATACAACCTTCGCTGTGACGTACTCCGATTGCATTCTATCACCGCGCTGGAGCTAAAATCATCCAATGGAAAGCTGGCAGATTCCTTGGCCACGGTTCGCGCCCTTCGTCGAGTGGTTGAAGAAAACGACACCGGAGATCGGTGGAGACAAAAGGAGCTGCTCGTCGACATTGCAAAACTTAGGGAGGACCTCTATCAGGAGCGGGGGGAAAACAAGCGGCTGCTGCTCGCAAAAACATCACCGAATCCGATGGAGCACGTCGTTTATGCACTAGCGCAGTCGTACGAAAGCGAGTTGGAAAAACTACGAACACAGATTGGAATGATGAGGGAGAATTACACGGCTATCCAATTATCGGACGCCTGGCTAAAGAGTGAACTTACTGTGATGGATCGATCAGTTCCGCCACCCTTCCGTCCTAGCGCCGTAGAATCGGCTGCCGCTACAGTCAACGGTGATGCTCTGACTGCAAGTGGTGCCACACGGCCATTAGCGTCTTCCTTGCGGATGCGTTCTTCACTGGACCGCTGCCCGAGGAATAATAGTCGTCTCCCGGTGAACACGAGCTGCAGTCTCCAGGGCGAAAAGGTGATTAGGCAGGACTACGTCTTTCTGAGAGTTGCGTCCAGGTGGACTAGGCTATACTGTATTCTCAGCCAGGCGAGGACACTTCTCTTCTTTGACTCTGCGGACGATTTTTCCCAAAGCCGCCACATTGTCTCCCTCGACTTCATCAGGCGGCTCACGCCTGTTTCTTCACCACCGCAGATGTTTGTAGTGGAGCTGGAGCATTGCAAAGAGGCAGGTGGTCACTTTGTGGAGATTGCATTCGCCGGAAAGAATGAGCGGTCTTTGTGGATGGTCCTGCTGCACAGCCAACTGAATCTCACGGGTCGACAGCCACAGCGTCAATGATGATCACCGTCAACTACCTGCCAAATTCACGTGAAGAAGTGAGAAGGGAGACTTTTTTTTTTTTTTTGTGGTTGTTATCGTTATCGTGAATGTAGTTCGATTTTTCATGTTCTCCTTCCTTAAGTTTCCCACCGCTATTGTGTTCCTGCTATTTGCTTCCCGCTGCCCCAACTCCACTCATCCACTCACTCCCTCACGATTCATTGTATTATATTAAATGCCTGCGGAATGCGCATGGATGAAAACAACACGAACAACACTCCCTACAAACGCAAAGGTAATCATATTAATAATAATAATAATAAACGAATGTCATCTGATGGATCGCCGTTGTATGACAATTTTGATCCCACGGATGAGGAGGAATTGCTTCGTGCGCGGCTTTTAATGGAGTTATCGACCCTCCGCGAGAAGCACAACATACTTTGCGCCAAACTGCCGAAACGCGAACAAGAGCGCTGTGCCTATCATTATAGTGACGACAAGAAGGACGATGAAAAAGATGCTAAGGATTGTCAGATGTATTTGACACCACGCGACGAACAATGCGGCAATTCACTCTTGGGGCAGGCTGACCGCGACGCCATAGAGGCTTTTTTCAACAACTCCGAGGATGACTTTACACGACAGTTTAATGAGGGGCACGGAAAGCTACAACGCGGCGAAGTTTTATTTAGCGTGGCACTTCCTCCTAAAAAATGAGTAGGACTGTGAAACGACCTTTTGTTTTCTTCTTCTTCTTCTCTGTACTGGGCCTATCTGCGGCTGCAGCAGATGACAATGTATTTGGCGGTAATCATCCCTTGTAAGTGTATTTGGAGTGCGTTTTTTTTTTTTTTTCTTCTTCTTCTTCTTCTTTACTGCGCTCTACAAACTGTATCTATGCGCCCAGGTTTCTTTGCTTCCCGTATGAGTATGTGTATTTGCTTGACTGCATCATATCGCCTTCTGTCTCAACAGGCAGACCGAAAAGGGTGCGCGGATTTTTTTTTGTGCCTGTTTTTATCTTGTCTCTCTCCGTTGCCTCCGCACCCAACGTGTCTCTGCTTGTGTTATTCTCTCAACAACAGTACTAAACTCAAAGGGATGTCTGCAGTGGAACGCTGCGGGGCTCACGCAGGCCAAATGCCTGACATTAAGTAAGAACTTTCGCGACAAGAACATTGCTTTCCGCCTGCTGAGTGAGACGAAGATGTCCCCCTCCCTGAAGCCGTTAGTTTTTTTGGGCTGCCAGGGTTTCAGCGCTACGGTATTGGTCGCACCTGTCGCGGTGGCGGTGCCGNCGAACCAGGAGCCGGAAGGAAGGCCTCCCCGGATCGTGGGGCGCGAGGGGGAAGACGACTCCCCCCCGCAGTGGCGCCAGGAAAGAAGATTGGGCGCGGAGGCCCACCCCCCAAGGCGCAATGAGCGGTGTGTCTTGCGAGTTTCCCCATCATATGCTCGCGGATGGCGCGCGGCCGCAGAGCCCGCGGAGGACACGGGGCGCAACACCACAGCAAGCATTGACTCACGAGGCGTTGCATGGCGCGACGCGACTTGAGGCCGGACATCGCGAGAACAAGCCAGCGCACACCCAGCGCGAGGAAAGCATTCTGCGCCTGCTACGCCCCGCGGATCTGCAACCACTTCGCTAACGACACGGCGTGGGCAGTGGAGATGTGGGGAAGCTGTGCTTCACGAAGAAGTTGGCGCAGCACCTCCTCAAAGTGGAACGGCTCTGTTGTCAATGTTTCCCTCTCTGATGTAGGCGGCACGCCCCGCGACGGCCTTTAGACACCTGGGAGGCCTCGCCCCTTTGTTTATGGATTGTTGGTTTGTTTTTACTTTTTCCTCCTCCGCAGGTGGCGCCGGTAACCCCCTCATCTTCAGCGGATGAAAGCGGCGCCCGACAGCTGGTTATTGGTGGCTGTATGGCTGGAGAGTTGGAATGGCACCCGAACTTTCCACAGCGGACACCTCACTAGAGGGGCAGGACCCTCTTCCACTGAATCGCTTGGCGGAAATACTTGTGCTCTACAATGGTGTGTGTGTTTGCGTTCGTTGCAGATTTTCCACGTTCGGTGCACATTGTAAAAACACAAAAAACGAAAAGGTTTGTGAGCTAGAACACTGGAGCTACAGCTTCTTTTCGAGCGTCGCACGCCGGGCAGTGCGCCGGCTCCGTGGAGCGTGGCGGTGGGACTCCGGCGTTGGCGCGTGTTCTTCCGTGCGGGGCTCCTTGTTTGGGGTAGGGGGTTGGGGAGGGCCGCGGAATCCGGCGAGCGCCGACTTCTCTTCGCACGCCGGATCAGGGTCCATGCTCGTTTGCTTGATCTGTGCGTCCGCAGGTGTCGTTTGGCGAGGGCAACCGTTGTCGGCCATCCACGTGTCTCGAAGCTGCGGCAAGTCCGAGGTCTTTTCGCCTCCTCGCCGCATGCCTCATTTTTGGATGCGCCACAGTGGCCAAGATGAACTGCAGCCCCATGCGCGCTTCCATCCGCTGGGGGCGCGGCAGTAGTGACCACAGCTTCCGGAGCATCGGGTCGGTGACCTTCGGCTGCCCGGTTTGCAAAGGTGCGGGGGTTGAGGGTGAGTCCGCGCAGATCGAGACTCTGCATGGTGCTGCGCCTCTGCGTGGGGTGCGGCGCAAGAGCGCTTCGAGGCCGATGGGCATAGCTACGGATTTCGCCCTGCAGCTGCATGCGATCGGCCCCAAGCCCGCTCTGGCTGTCTCCAACAGCTTCCCGCTGCAGTGTAGCATCGCTGCCGCCCCCGATTTTCTCCCAATTCGACGGGCCCGTCGGTCCAAGGCTCGTGGTGCACTGTTCCGGCGGGGATCTGCCTTTGCGCCTGAAATGCCGACGGACCCATCGGTTGCGCGCCTGGAGCTTCACACCGCTCTCGCCATCCGCCGATGCGCCTTTCAGGGGGGGGGGGTGCGGAACAGAGCGCGGGATGCCTACCGAAGTGTGTGTGTCGTCAGTGTGGGCGTCTGATTTTCCACGCGGGGCGTTGGGCACGGCGCTGTGACGGTTTCGTGCAGTTGCCGTGCGGGGCGCTTTGCGTGGTGCACTGTTTCCACCCTTTTCTCCGTGACGCCTCCGCGTGTCTCGCACTTCAGCATGCGCTTGGGCACGCGAACCAGCACTGTTTCGTCCAGTGGCCGAAGCTTGGCCTCCAGTGCTGCGTCCCCTGTGCGGCTGCCCTTGGGGATGCCAGCGATGATCTTGCATGCCTTCTGAAAATGCCGCCGCCCAAAGTTGTGCGAGACGCGGGGGGTGCGCCCCAGTGCCAGACCCCAATGTCATGCATGGCCTTTGCTCGCGCAAGGGCCGGGCGGAAGGCCAGCGCTGTGTCGCTCTATTCGGCCCCCGCGTGCAGGACGACACCGCCGCCAACTGGAGCAGGCGTTGTTTTATCGCACTTTGCGCGTTGGCAGCGTGGGTGCTCATGCCGCGATAGTTCTGGAACGTGACGCCAAAGAGAGTCAGGCATCGCTCCATGTCTATTGGCGTGCCGGCGTAAGAGAGAGTTGGGGGACTGTTGTCTCTGGTGCCAAAGAAGGTGTGCTTCGTCTTGGCGGCATTCACCTCCATGAAGTATTCCTTGCCAACCCTGTCGCCACAATGGTGCCTTTTTGCAGAACCGTGGTGGTGACGTCTCGGTTGTTTTGGCTGGCAACGAGCGTCGAGTCATCTGCAAAGAAGCCGTGGCATAGTGTTTGCGCTTTTGCGAGGCGGACGGTGAGAGAGTTCATCGCGATGATGAACATCGGCGGTCCCAGTGCCGTGCCCTGCGGGACTCCGCGCCAAGGTTTCAGGCGATGAGGTAACGTTATTAACCCTCACTTTCGCAGCTCGGTTGGCCAAGAAGGCCGTCGACCAGCGCACGATATGCTTCGGTGTCGCGAGCCGTCGCATTTCAAGCACCATCTTGTCATGGTCGACGGTGCCGAATGCCTTGGCATAATCCACAAATGCTGCTGCGGTACGGTCGCCGCATGCCTCGCGGTGCATTGCGGCTCGTGGGTGCAGCAGCTGGTCCGGTGTGGAGTTCGCTGGTCGGAATCCGGACTGCCGTGGGGTTGGCAGCGGTTCTATTACGTCCCTGATGCGGACGGCGAGGATGCGCCCCACCAGCTTGCACATGCAGCTGGCGGGCGAGATGGGCCGATGGGATTCTGGTTCTGTTGCCTTTTTGCCTGGCTTGGGGAGTGGAATGGTGACTTCTGTCCGCCAGGCCCGCGGAACCACTTCTTTTCGGAGGCTCGCTTTGAAGAGGGTGGGGACGGAGTGTATTGCTCTACGCCCCAGGTGCCGCAGCGCCTCTCCGTGTATCTCGTCCGGGCCGGTCGCCGAGCCCAGAGGGAGCAGTCGCAGCGCTCTATTCAGCCCCGCCATGGTGACCATCGCGCAAAAGCACGCCGCACATGATGGTGTAATGGTCGCTGTCCGGCGACGGCTGCGCAATCCTTTTGGCAGTGTTGCATCCGGCGTCGAGCCTCTATGCCCATCGGCGGATCTTCTGCAGCCGCCCGCATTGGCAATGTGGCGGTCTTTCTCTTCGCGCCACTGCGAAATGATATCGCCGCGGGAATCGGGCGGGACTTCGCGGCCCCAGGCCAGCGAATGTGTGCGTTGGTGGCTGCGCCTATTAGCTGTGGCTCGCCTCCACCTGCAATCCGTCTCGGGTGGGGATCGAAACGCCGCCACCGCGACAGGTGCGAGCAATCCCGTGGTGCTGAAGCCCTGGCAGCCCAAAACGAGCGGCTTCATGGAGGGACATATCCGCCACACAAAGCGGGCGGAAGGCAATGTTCTTGTCGTGCGATTTCTTGCTTGATNTGTGCGTTAGCGTCTGCGCCTATTAGCTGTGGCTCGCCTCCACCTGCAATCCGTCTCGGGTGAGGATCGAAACGCCGCCACCGCGACAGGTGCGAGCAATCCCGTGGCGCCGAAGCCCTGGCAGCCCCAAAACGAGCGGCTTCATGGAGGGACATATTCGCCACACAAAGCAGGCGGAAGGCAATGTTCTTGTCGTGCAATTTCTTGCTTGATGTCAGGCGTTTGGCCTGCGTGAGCCCCGCAGCGTCCCACTGCAGACGCCTTTCAAAAAGAAGAGGGGCCGAGATTCCCTTCCACACCACCACAACTCAGCAGCAACACGGTGCGGATATGATGCTGCTGACGGCGTGGTGGCGCGCGCGCCCCCGGACCCTCGAGTGCGCCGCAGCGGCGTCCCGGCGAGGCGCGGCAGGTCCTGGCGCTCTGCGTGTAATGCCGCAAGCCGTGCGCCGTAACGTTTTCCAGAAGAAGCGGGGTGATGCTGGCGCTTGGCTTCCCGCCGCTTACGCGATGTGCTGGATTCTGGCGCCGCGATGGGTGGCTGGGATGCCCCGGGGGTGCGTGCTGTTTCGCCCGGGGTCTTTGATGCTTTTTGCTGCTGCGGTGCCGCGTTTGCTGTTGCCGTCTCTTGGGCGCGGTGGAAAACGCCTTTAATTATTGGTTTATTTGTCACGGTTTTCTGCAATTTCCTCAATCTCGCATTGTTCCCTGTTTGTTCCGTTTTTTTTTTTTTGTTGTTGTTGTTTGCAAGGGTGGAATGTTGCATTTGTTTCTTTTCTCACTCTACAGTGTTGTTTTAAATGCATGTGCGGAGCGACCGCTTTCGCATCCTATTCCATGGGAGGATGTGCCTTTGACAACGCCCGTTTCGCGGAACCTTGAATCACCCTATCTTGGTGAGTGTATATGTGATATTACGTGGGGGTCCTGTGATCCTAACTGCTGTTGTGACGGTGATTGCAGCGACATTGTACGGAGGTCGTTCGCATTCTGCCTCCGGGAGAAGTTTGGGAATCCTTCCATAGAGTTCTGCGATGGGCGACATATTGATGCAGGAGTTGTCCAAGGATCTCACCACTACCTTGACAAAACCACCACTGGTTATAGAGCACTCTGTGTTGTAAGGACGAATAACGGAGAGGATTTGAATCCCTTTTTTGCTTTACCAAAGGAGGTTCCCAAACCTTTGGAGGACCGACCTATGGATTCTCTTGGAATGAACCTAGTGAGCGGTTATGTTGTGAATGGCGGTTTGTCTCTCCTAAAACACGTCCTGGTTGGTTCGTCTGCCTACGAGCTGAGAAGAATAGGTTTGTGGATGATTCCTTCAGCACGCCAGGATGGATATTGCACGCTGCAGGGTAGACGCGTGCGATTTATGAATCCCATAGATACCACAGCTTGTGTGTTGGACGGCAAAAGTGTTTGCAGCTTTTTTCCAACAACTTCATATGCAAATCTTTTCTTATCCCCAATTGAAGAATCTTCTGCACAGGGGGCTACGCCAATGCTTTTGCAAATTTTTGATGATTCTACTGGTAATTTGCTCGTTTCAGTGGATTCCAATTCCACTCTCCCGGCGGAATACCAAACTGCAATTAACGGTACGATTTGTACAAACGCTGTTGTTCGGGTTCAGAGTAGAGTTTTCTACAGTTCAGATGAAGTCGGTCTTACAGTAACGAGTGCTAATGTGACCTTGTATGTTCGTGATCTGGGAATAGGCGCTATCAATTCAATGCTCTTTCAGACGGAGTTTTCTCGAACCGGTACTTCTTCTCCCTTTAATTATTATCCTGGCACGCCAGGATACACGGAGGGTTTACGTCTGCGAGCTGGTACGCTGATGGAAAAGGACGGAAAGAAGGCGATTGCGGAGAGAATTGCTGGCTTTTCTGTTCCGAGTGGAGGCATGTCGTGCTACAAGAACAACTACCGTAAGGTTGCTTTTTTGCATGATGTTAGGAGTAGCGGTTGCACGATTTCTATTTCGGAAGAAGAGTTGCGTAATATATGCAGAACCGGTGGGACTGGGGCAATGCTCCGCGAAATTCTTAGTATTGACACACCTGCTTTACCTGGCTTTGATGGGGATACAAAACCTATTGATCACGTGGCTCGCACCAATGATGCACAGACAAATGATACAACGAGCTGGACGCAAATAGAAGGACTTGAGCTTGGTGACATGGTTCCCGATCCGTACGATCCAGTGGGAAGACAGTGTAGTAACATTTACGTTGGGGTGCACTACAAGTTTGTCATTTCTCGTGTTGGTGCAAAGCACAACCCCCAAGATGTGGTTGTGGCTGCCTTTGCCTATCCCATTGTTGGTGCATGGAGAATACAGAATAGTACTCATTTTGATGGAGACGCAAAATCCATACAGAGGTTTCGTTTTCTGGTTTCTTTTACACGGCTTAATTCTGGTTCGCAGGAGACAATAAATCGTCGTGTCATTGCCCCGCTTATATTCCCTCCTTTTGACGACACAATCTTCTATCCGTTTGGGCATCCTCTGTAGTTTATGAGGATGTGAAAAGGCCACTGATTTCTCTCACACACCTTGTCTCCCCATCTTTGAAGACCACATATTACACTAGAATGAAGCGTTTGAGGAGTTTGAGGAAGAAATTCTCATAAAAACGAAGGGAAGTTCTGTATCACACTGAACTCATACGTACCACATTCGTTCCTTGCCTCTGAACACACTTCTGTTTTTATCTTTTATTATATTTTTGTATTGTGATCTTTGATATGTATTTTCCGGTTGTTTCTCTTCTTTTTTTAAAAAAAAATTCTCTGTGGATGGAAATTAACTTCAAAACGGATGTATATTAGAAATGCTGCGCACCAGTAGTAGTCTCCGACGTGGTGTCTACCATAATGCCCCTAGCGTTTATCCGTTTATAAAACCATTTCATGATACTCCCTATGATGAGGACAGGGGTCGGCATGACGCCATGAGGCGGCAGTGTCGTGCGAATAATTGGCCCGCGTGGATGGACAATGGAGCCGATGGAACGGGCTATGGCATAGGACTTCACCGCACGCATCCACTTTCAAGGCTACGTGGGAACCTCAAGACTCGTCCTAGTCATGTCCCACGTGTGCTAAGCATGATGATTCAAGGTGTGTGGCATAAAAGTGGTGTGAAGTTGTATTTCCGTGGAGGGAAGCCCCCAAACCCAAGCAAACATCCATATTTAACGGGGGAGCCATGTCCTATTTATGGGTGGAAGGTCACAGATGAATCTGTAATCAGGCAGTTTAACATGCCAGCAGTGGACCAGGCGAAAATGAGATACAAACCATATGTTGCCCTACAAGAACGAAAAATAATGGGAGAGAAGGCTCTCACACCTTCTGAACCTCATGTGCCTCGTCCAAATACCGAGGCTAAACCCTTAGTTAGACGGCTTTTTTTCTGGCAGTGAATTCGTAATATTGGATGTCCTTGCGGTTTGAGACAAACAAACAATATATATATATATATATACGCTTCTTTAGGTTATACATGTGAGGGATATTTTGTCAACCCTTCTCCTCCTCAGTATTAAAAAAAAAAACTCTTTATTTTGTCCCTTTCCATCTTCCTTTGTTTTTGTTTTTGTTTTTGTTTTTGTTTTTGGCCCTTAAAAGGGGATGTTATAATATGCAGGGACTACTTGAAACAGTCAACAAGTATACATCACGTGGTGACCATTCTTCCTCCCTGGGTAAGACCATACCAGGGAAGGCGGCAAGACAATTTGTGGGATCCTTGGTTTCACAAGGACGACTAAATTCCTTTTGCGCTTCGTTAGTAGCTCACTTTATGGTTTCGAATGAGCTTCTTGTTGTGGTTTCTCGTGACGCCGTTCAAAGTATTTGCTGTGACGGTTATACCCTCGAGGAGAGAAATTCCATTCCCGGTCCGAGTGCAGGGGAGATTTCTGGAGTTGCTGCACATGGAACTTCCACGGCAATTAGCTATAGCGTCGGTGTGGCGAGGTATTCGCAGAGGTTTCAACTAGAAAGGGATGTTGCCTTTGGTGGGTATTCAAACAACATTCTTAGCATCGCAGTCACTCCTGATGGTGCGTGTATGGCCACCGGTAGCGGGAATGGAACCGTTACGGTCTGGTCGCGCGACATGAACCCCTTACATTATCTTTCGGGTCATACAGATTGGGTTCGTTTTGTCAGGTTTACAAAGGCGCATGGTTGCCCTTTGCAGCTGTTCAGTGCAGGAGACGATGGGCTTGTCATTCTTTGGGATCCTTTAGCTGGAACCATGCTCTCGAGGCTGGACTACTTGCACGGACAGGGTGTTCATGCCTTTGAGGCTTCATGGGGATCTGGACATATAGCAATCGCATGTGATAGCCCAACAATAGCCTTGTACAAACCCCATGACGATAGCAAAAAAGCAGGGAATGTTGGTGGTGCTGTCCGTCTCGAACAAGTGGGACAAATCACAGATGCACACCGCTCAGTTCCAACTGCAGTACGTTTTTCAGAAGATTCTCAATGGGTTATAAGTGCGGGGGAAGACGAAACACTTGCCGTCTCGTCTATACATGAGCCAAGAAGAATCTTTGTGTGTTGTGAGTTTATCACTAGACGTCATTGTATGACTTTTATGAATACTTTTACATCTCTTTGTATTCTCGCTTCACCACCTGAGTCATCTGCTATTATTGTTGCGGCATGTGCAAGTGATGGAACTGTTGTTCAATGGGTCGTTAATCCAATTACGTCAAGATTTGCATACACGAAGAAACTTCAACTGCATCTCGGAGCGCTCGTGGCTATGGATGTCGTGCGAGATATCGCTGAATGTTGATAGATGACTGTAGTGGTGGTTCATCCATTTTTATGATAATAATTACTGCAAGGGGCTGTTGTCTGATATCGCTTTATTATTTAATGAATTTACAATAATACTTACTTTTTTTTTTTGATTTATTGTTTCTTCGTTTTCTTTCTTCTTTTTGTTTTCCAGACTGGCCGAAAATCATGGCGCTCGTCTTGTCCGATGCCGTGGAAAGGGAAATAAGACGTATTATCGCCTCCGAAGATGCGTTTGATGTCCTCGCTATGAATCCTGTAGACGCAAAGAACGATCTTGTGATAAAACGACATGAGGAAAAGGTTGCACCTCTTCGGCGTTTGGTGAGAAATCGTTTGGCAGTGGAGGCCAAGGCTCGACTAGACTATGCCAAAATGCTGCTTCTGGATGATACGCTTCGTGCAAAGGAGGTTCTAAAATTCCATGAACGCCAGCGGCGCATCATAAAGGAAAGAGAGGACTTGAGGTTTCTTGAGGCGCGGACCAAACTATTGGAGTCTCGTGCAGATGCTCTTTCCTAGTGGTAGTTTTGGAGTGTTGCTGCAGAATGTGGAACAATGCATGGTGTTTTTTTTTTTTTGCTCTTCTTATTTCTTCTGGTCAAAGAGGAAGTTGGGATTTTATTGTGCTCTTATTAAAATGCCTTTGTGTATTTGTTCTCTTTCTCCTTAAAAAGCATCTCGAAGGGTGAAGGAGCGAAAACAGCGCCAGGAAAGAAAACGACATTTCAAGGCTTTTGAAGAACTCGAAAACCAACAAGGAAAAATAAAAAATAAAGTATGCATCGCAGTTTGATTGCAGGCCACAACAACAATCGCCATCTCTCTCTTGAGGAGCTCGAGAACAACATTGGTGGTCTGCCTATCACGGACAACAAGCTTCAAGAACTTTTTGATTCTCTCGACACGGAGCACACTGGTTACCTTCGCACTGAAGATGTCAAGCAGTTCTACAAGAGCCTGGAGCACTACGGTTTGCAGCCCACTGACGCAGAGGTAGTCACTGAGATTAAGAAGTACGCGAAGAGTGATGACAATTTCATGACCTATGATGAATTTTGCTGCCTCATGCTTAACTTTGCTCAGCGGTGAAGAGTGACGCACTTCCTACCTTGAAGGAAAAAAAAAAAAAACAAGAAGAAAAAAACAAGAAAAAAAGACAATACGGAAGAAATGAGTATTATGGAACTCTTTATTTCAAATGTATAAGGCAATCCAGAGCAGGGAAAAAGAAAAACAAAAGAAACCTTCTTACCAGATAAGAGAAAAAAAAAAAAAAAAGCCAACGTGGGAAAGGAAGAAAAATGGATTCTCGAAAAGGAAGGAAATTTGCCGCACGCATTGATGCGTTGATATGTACGGAAGATGTAGCTGCTGTTGGGAATCCTCGAGCGACTAGACGGGAGAAAAAGAGGTACCAAGGGGCCTGAATGCAGGAGGAAAACGCAAGCAAAAGAAAGTTAAGTAGGTTTCCTTGACCCATTTAGTGAAGCAGAGTTGTTTTACCCTTGAACGGTCTTCTGCGTGAGCCACGGTGTCTACGTTGATTCTTGTTTCTCCCTTTTCTTCTTCTAGTTTCTTTTTCCACATGCAGTGCATGGGAACTCTGCACGAAATATGCTCCTTTCTCACCAAAGCTGACCTACTCGAGTTTCGGCAGGTGTCTCTACTAGCTTATGCTGCATCATGTGATTTTCTCACCGAGACGGAGTATCAGTGGTTGGCAGCCCCTGTTGTTCATCGCATGAGAGTGGAGCTTGCACCCCCATGCAGGGTATTAGCTATCTCCTTTCTGGAAGATCAACAAAAACTCTTGGTTTGTACGACAAGTCTTGGTCATGGAGGTGTAGTTGAGTGTGGTTTTTATATGCACGAAGTCAACGTCTCTAGTAAAAGTACGAGACGCTATGTGGAGCTCCCCTGCGTCTACGGAGACACGGACTCGGAGGTGCGATTCGAAGGTAAGCGTTTCTTGGTGTGCAGGATGATAGATGGAGGACTCCTCGTATTTGATTGCGCGTCAGAGCTACCCATTGAGTTTTCTCTTGGATGTGAGGAATTTTTTGCCTCGCCCGATGGTACCCGTTTGGTTGCTGTCTACGAGGGGCACATCTATTATTTAGAATCTCAGAAGGGTCTCCAAATTTCCTCCTCGGTTCCCCGACAAAGCTTCCACTCGATGGAATCTCCTCCTCCTCGACCGTTTATCGAACTCCAGCTTAATTGCAGCCTATTTTCGGTTCCATTGGAAGTGGGGGACCCTTTTTGGAATACTATCTGTGTTGGTAGACACTCGGCCTTGTGTCTCCACGGCGACACGTCTGTCTCGACATGGAAGTGTCATGACACAAAAACGGGCGTATCAACGTGGTCCTTTGAGACCGTGTCTTTGGGATGCTGGAGCGGTGACAGGAAGTGCTGTGCTTCCACCACATCTTCCGGCGAAGATGAATATGTCATTGCTAGTTTCACAGGTGAATTTCTCCTCTTTGTTTACCCCCTTTCAAAGAGAGTCTCGGTACAAAGACTACAACTTCCGTCATTCCGCCACTCTCTTGTGCAGCGCTTTGAGGTTCTGAGACCAGGATCTTCGTACGCAGTCGTTTTTATTCGCCAGCAGACGCAGGAGGTTCTCTTCTTTTCGGCAGATATGAGTTTAGTACGGTGCATCAAAGTAGGAAAACCTTCGGCGTTGGCTCTACTTCCCACTGAGGGGGTGATGATTGCGTCCACACCGTCACATGCAACACTATCTAGTCATCCTTTGTTGGAAGCAGTTCAGAGTGGCGTGGGTTCAGTCTTTTTCTTTTCGGGAGTTGGCGAGCCTCATTGTGAAATGCATCGTGGGGGGGAGGATATTACTGGAGTTGAGGTGCTCTCGTGGATATCATTTGGTTTGGTGAGCGCCTCACTTCTGTGGACTCTCTCTGCATTTATTTACAACGGATGGTGGCTTCATCTTCAGTTACTTCTGTGTGGGAGAGTTGTGTAGTTTCACTTACTAAGATTCTCTTCATGGAAATGATGGAAAAACACACAGAGAGAGAGAGGGGAAAAAAAAAAGAACGAACTGAAAAGAGAAGGAGAGATGGCCTCATACTCACGGCGAAATGGGACCAGCACCTGTTTTGCATGTTTTTTGTTTCTATTTTCTGATCTTTCTTAAAAAAAAAAAAAAACTCTTCATTGTTCTCTCTTTCTTTTTTTTTTTCTTTGGATTGCTGCAACTACTAGCTCATGTCATCGTTTGAGGCTTTCTGCACGGAGGAAGCGCTCAGGCAGAGGAGGGAAAATTGTGATGTTCCTACGGTGAGTGAACCGTTCGAACAGCTTCTGTGGCGGTGCGAAGCTTGGAGGCGATGGGAGTCGCTTGTCGGTAAGGAAGATTATCCTGTACTTGCAGAGGAGGTTGGAAAAGGTGCCGAGGCTGTGGTCGCTGCGGTGGAGAACCTGGTTTCTTCAGGGGGCACCCGTTCGGTTCCCCACACCTTCAAACTGGAGAGCGAATTGTCGACCACTCTTTTCTTCCTTGAGTTGTTGCTACGTCTGTTTTTTTTGGATAGCAAGAATGCAACTTTGCTGAATGCATTCGAAGGCCTTCGCAGCAATGCTGCTGATCTTAGGAGCAGAGGTATACTGGGATGTGAGCGGGGAAAATATCCGGTGGTATACATTTTGTATGAGATGTTTTCGCTGCGGAAGATGTTGCTCCACTGGGAGAAGTTGGAAACTAGAATTCAGATGGCAGCTGTGGAAACAGCTCTGTCACTTGCAACTCTTGTGAAGTCGCCGAAATACGCAAAATTAGAGGAGCACCTGAGAGAGGCTCAAGAAGATTTTTCTTTGGTTCCGACAAATGTAGGCAAGATTATTGCATCCCTGGACCACGCCTGTTGCGATACACCCTACGCGTTTCCATCTGTATGCCGCGACGTGATAACTGTGGTGCACCCCCACTATACAGGTCCGCTGGGAAAGCTTTCAGCGGAGA
Source organism: Trypanosoma scelopori (assembly GCA_030849745.1). NCBI lineage: Eukaryota > Euglenozoa > Kinetoplastea > Trypanosomatida > Trypanosomatidae > Trypanosoma > Trypanosoma scelopori. Next base: position 2,309 of record JASANX010000946.1, on the reverse strand, counting down.
TTGACACAGAGAGGGAGACACTGATGAGTGACGATGACATCACATCCTCGGATGATAATTCTCTTGGCCAGGTGATTGGGGTAGATCACCTTTTCCCAAAGCGCGTAAAGCGCGATCACCCAAAGTCACAGCAAGTACCAAGAGGTCATTCTAAGCCTCAGGATGCAGCGAGGCGAATAGACCGCACGGTCTGCTGTTCAAAGTACCACGCACATTATTCTACACCACAAAAACATGCCAGTAAAGAATGCCAGTTTTGCGTAGTTTGCCACATGATGGAGATGCTATTTAACGGGTATAGAAGGGACTGCTCTTGGAGACATGCACCCACGGAGGGTAAGATATTGTTTCATCTTAAACGCTACCCTGAAATCTATGCTGCGGCGATGCGCCGCTTTGCAGAGATCAAGAAGGGTGTTGCATTGCCTCCATGTGATGATATTCCTCTGCACTGACTGTCAAGACCCATTCGGAGTGGTATGACCCAAATTCATCGTTCTCCCGCCCCACTATTGGTAATATGGCACCCCTCCTTCCCTATCTTCCTTCATTATATACAAATGTATATATAATTCGTTTACGTCTGTATGTGAATGCGTTTCTGTTTTTCTGTATGTATATATATATATATATATATATATATATATATATATATTTTTTGAGGATCCAAAAGAACGAAAGCAATGAGCTTGCAAAAGTTTGACAAGGAAAATGATGTTGCACCTTCAGTGGACATGCTTGTTGGAGGGACCCCAGCGGTGTTCCTTAATAAAATGAATAATTCCTCTGCCAAGATCGTCCTCAAGTTGGAATCTGAAAATCCCATGGCCTCCATAAAGGATCGTCTCGCTTACGCTATATACGACAAGGCAGAGAGGGATGGAAAGATCATTCCTGGCAAGACAGTCATTGTGGAGGCAACCAGCGGTAACACTGGTATTGCTCTGGCTCACATTGGTGCCATAAAGGGTTACAAGGTCATTATTATTATGCCAGAGTCTATGTCGGTTGAACGCAGATGTTTGTTGCGACTTTTTGGTGCCGAGATTATCTTGACCCCCGCCAACCTCGGAATGCGGGGAGCCGTTATTATGGCTAACCGTGTCGTCAGTCAAAATAAAGACGCATACCTCGTTGACCAGTTTAATACCGACTACAACGCTCAAATTCATGAAGAAACAACGGGTCCAGAGATTTGGCGGCAGACTAAGGGTCATGTTGACTGTTTTGTGGCTGGCGTGGGGACCGGTGGAACACTGACAGGTGTGGCGCGGTACCTCAACTCCGTTGGCTGCAAACCTAAGATTGTGGCCGTCGAGCCTGCGGAATCTTCGGTTCTCTCGGGGGGCGAGCCTGGTCCTCACCGGATTCAGGGAATTGGAGCTGGGTTTGTGCCGCAAGTGCTTGATTGCAGCTTGGTAGACGAGGTGATTCAGGTATCGGGTGATTTGGCCGTCGAGACTGCGCAGAAGCTGCCACGCATGGAAGGCATATTTTGCGGCTTCTCTGGAGGAGCAAACGTCTTCGCTGCTTTGCAGATAGCGAAGCGCCCAGAAATGGCTGGAAAAACAATTGTCACTCTTATTCCGTCCTTTGGGGAGCGCTATCTGTCTACCTCACTATTTCCATCCTTAAGAGAGGAGGTCAGTGCTCTACCTGTTGTGGCAGCATGCGAGATTTCACACCCGTGAGTATTCTTTCTGTGCTGTTCATGTTTATGTTTTTAGTGCATGATATATGTTTTTCTTGTCTTAAATAGGTCTGGTGCAATCTCTCGTAGCATCATTAGTACAATATGGAAGGAAACATAAACCGGAAAGCACATCGATTGGCTGGAGGATGCAAATGCAACGCTCTGGAATTCAAGTTTTTTACACAGCTCCTCTCACTTCTTCTTGCGTTGGATGGGAATTTGTGGTTGCTTAATCAATCATTCTCTTTCCTAGAAGCTAGCCAAGGGAATGTGCACCACAATGCAATTGAAAATTTCCTATATGTTCTTCGTGTTTTAACGATCTGCATCGATGGCTCCGTACGCTAGCCACTATCGTAGAGCACACACATATTTTTCCCCAGATGACTCGGTGGAGGATTGCGCTTGAATGAAATGCAGAGTGCTCGAGCGCTCACAAATGAATTTATTCTCCTTTTTTTTTTTTTTTTTTTGGTTCCCCTTTTCGTTGTCTGTCTGCGAGGGAATCGCATTGGTGAGTTTCAAGGTATCCTTTTTAGAGGATGGCTCTCATTCCCCGTGCTCCGGCAATTCATTGGCAAAATAAATAACTGAATGGAAATTTGTCGCCGTGCTG
>JASANX010000945.1:12571-54061 GCA_030849745.1 Trypanosoma scelopori | reverse complement strand
AACAACAACGAAAACTCATCGGTAATTAGTTGCACCTCAGAGCCCTTCCCCGCCCTTCTTTGCCCATGAGAAATCTTTAGAGGAAGAGGGGCCTGACCGCATCGAGACGCAAATTCTGGTGGTGAAACGCTGAGGAGCACTGCTTTAAGGAGCTAAACAAATGCAGAAGCAACAAAAACACAACGCAACCACTCAAGAAGGAAGAGAGAAGACTATAATCATAACTAACACGAGCTGAATGGCCCCTGTTTTCTCTACTGCTGTTGAGGTGGCTTCGTCCGTGGAACTAACAAGAATGGCAAAGTCGCGAGGAAAAACGACTATGTCGCCTCCTCTCCTGCTGCTGCTGCTGCTGCTGCTGCTGCGACGACCCCCTCCCCATCATCTTTCTCTTATTATTGTTATTATTCTCATCATGCTCCCTTTGCCTTCTCTCTTGCGCGGTGTTGAGTTCCCCAAACGTGGCATATTCAAAAAAGGCAAAAACGAAAAAAAAAAAAAAAAATCACGAGGAAATGCCAGATGAGCGCATCCTTCTAGTCACTGGAATCCCTACCAAGTTGTGTCGAGGAGATGAGCTCTACAAAGTGTTTGGAAGCTATGGTGCCATCCAGCAGTTGCGCATAGGATCTGATGCTTGCACCAAGGGGTGCGCCATCGTTGTGTACGAGTTGTGTGATGCAGCGACCTCAGCCCTTGAAGCGCTGAATGACTTTAAGGTCGACAAGGACAGATACCTTAGGGTATCGGTGTACGATGAGACGAGGGACCGTAGAGCGCTGGAGCGCCGAAAGCGGCGACGAGATATGAAAGCGGAGTATAGGCGGAGCATTGCTGGTGGATTTACTGAGGGTGAAGAGGAAAGTTGATGACTGCCTGGAAACCAAGGCTCATGGGGGGGATTGCCTCACCTCTTTTTCTCTATTCTTCCCTGTCAACTCCACCTGCGTTGGGTGGAGAATGTGTTCTCTTCTTATTCTCCTCCTCACCATCACCATCGCCTGTCTTTGTGTTTCCTCTCCGGCCTTTTAAACAAAGTACGAAACTTTTTTTTTTTTTTTTTTCGTATTGCCTCTAATGTTTTTTTAAAAAAAGTTTCCTCTAGTGTAAATGATAGGCGCTCTCATGTTTCTGAATGCGAGGGGCGATGTTGTTCTTTCTCGCACCTTTCGCGATGGCTACAACATGAGAAGCCTTGCTGAGAGCTTCCGCAATCAACTTATATCCACCAAAGTGGTGAGCCGTAGTCCTATAAGCATCATGGATGGCTTCTGTTGCGTACATGTGCGATTCAGGGATTTGTACCTAGTCCTCTTATCAGACGGGAATGTCAACTGCTTCGTTTGCCTTCAATACGCATTGCACCTCTTGGATATCTGCCAACACTACTTTGAAGGTGTCGGCGAAGATGTTCTCAAGGACAATTTTGTCGCAATGCAGCAGCTGATTGATGAAACAATGGACTTTGGTTACCCCCAGACCACAGATGTCGAGTTGCTGAGAAATTTCATCAGCTCCAAGGGCATCGACGTGGCAGCAATGAAGAAACCGCAGGAATCCGGACGGGTGACAACCAGGATCATGGGAAAGATGCCATGGCGCTCTGAAGGCTTGTGGCACCGTACCAATGATTTGTTTGTCGACGTCGAGGAGGAGGTATATCTCCTGGTATCGCAGGCAGGGCAGGTACTGGAGAACAATGCGGTGGGACGCGTCTTGGTGAAGAATTTTCTATCCGGCTCGCCCGAGTGCCAACTCGTTCTAAGCGACGACTTTAATACAGACGATGCATCTTTCCATCCATGTATTCGTGTTGGCGCAGAACGTGAAATCACCTTTGTGCCATTGAACGGCGTCTTTCTACTGATGCAATACCGCACGGCGCTAGTGTCTCCGCCGCCTCTCAAGGTGTTGCATGCACATGTCAAGAATGTGTCGAAGACACGCATAGAAGTGGAATTCGGGCTTATGTGCGAAATGTTGGAGAATGTGCGCTGCAACGATGTTGAGATTCGCGTTCCGTGCCCGGCGAACACGGCGGATGTGACGGTGAATGCCGCAAAGGGCAGTGCCCAGTTTGACAGCGTTTGCCAAGCGATTATTTGGCGGCTGCCAAGTGTCTCATCGAAGGATCGGGAGATGCTGCTCACGGCAGAGTTTGTGCTCCTTGCCCCAACTCTTTCTACCTCTGAGCGGATGTGGTCGCGTCCACCCATTAAGATGCGCTTCACCATACCTGCACACACGCTTAGCGGGTTTCGCGTGAAGGAGCTTCGCGTGAAGGAGCCGGTGCTGCGCTACACGCCTGCTAAGTGGATTCGCTACACCACAAGAGCTGGTCAGTACGAGTGGAGACTGTAGTTGAGAGGCACACACACACACCCACACCAGAGAGACAGCGAGAGCGAGGAGGAAACTGCGTTCTCCCCTCACATTCCCTCCGCCGCATAGCGCTATGCGGCATTGTTTCCTGCATGCACGTTCTCATCTCTTTTGGACTGGCGCTGTTGCTGTCACTCCCCTCTTCCCCCACCTCCTTTTAAAAAAAAGAAAAAAAAAGCCCTTTCCCATTCTCTTTTCCCATGTTTTTGTTATGGCTGTTCTTCTTACCTTTCAGTCTTGTTGTGCTTGTCAGCAGTTTCCCCAGCCCCGAAGAGGGAGGACGAAGTTGAAGTTGCTGCTGCTGCTGCTACTACTGTGGTGGAGTGTTTACATACGACAATAAGAATAACATAACGAAAACAAGGTAATATGCCCGTCAACAAGGAATATATTAATCTTGCGGGTCTACGACTCGACGGTCGTCGGCCACATGAGTCACGGCAGCTGACGATGGAGTTTGGCAAGGTGTCGGGGTGTGATGGCTGCTGTACTGTGATGGCTGGCCTTTCGCATGTCTGTGCCACTGTGTACGGCCCCCGTGAGGTCGAAAACAGGTTGGAGGGCAAGTACAACGAGGCCATTGTCACATGTAACGTTGCTATTGCCGCCTTCGCTGGTGAAGGCCGACGTGAACATCGCCGCGGGTCAAAAATGTCTGAAGAGATTAGCGCCTCCGTTCTAGAAGTCGCCCGCTCCATTATAATGCTACAGCATTACCCACACTCGCAAATTCACATTTGTGTCGAGATCTTACGGCAGGACGGGAGCGAAAAGGCTGCATGCATCAACGCAGCTTGTCTGGCTCTTGTTGATGCGAGTGTTGCCATGCGCGACGTAGTTTATGCTCAAACGGTGGGATTGATAGATGGGACGGACGTGGTCGACCTCACCACGGAAGAACTCCGCTCACAGTGCCCAGTGATATGCATGGTAGTGCAGGGACACGACCCAACACGCATCATTTGGATGGAGTCGAACAGCCGCGTTGCTGCTGAAGTGATGAAAAGACTTGTAATGATGGCACAACACTCCGCACAGGGCGTCTTTGAAAATGCTATGCGAGGTCCACTGGAGAAACATGCCGCGGCAATTCTCAGACTGCAAGGGAATCTGGGCAACATCGAGTAACTGACGTGGGTCGCCTCCCCTTTTACACAAAATGTCTCTCTCTCTCTCTCTCTGTCTCTGTGTCTGTCTGGAGACACTTACACAGAGACACAGAGAGGCATAATGCAAGCCACGGTGTTGGGCGTCTGGATTTCCGCCTTTTCATCATTTTCAACTGTTGTATTTTAGTCACATTTTTTTTTTCTTGTAATTTGCTTAAATATATTTCTTTTTTTTTCTTCTTCTTTTTATGCTCGTTGCCACCAATCTATCTATCTATCTATCTGTATGTGTGTGCAAGCAAGTGTAAGTGAGTGAGCGAGGTGAGGAAGGCGAGGCAGAAGAGGGAGTGAGGGCGGCAACATGTCCATCGATGGCGAGTCGAGTTTGAAGCGTCCGCGTCGCGAGATTACTCCAGCCATAAAGTTTCCCTACGAGCTGGACACCTTTCAGAAGGCGAGCATCGACGCACTGGAAGACGGTGACAGCGTTCTTGTCTCCGCTCACACCTCTGCCGGTAAGACCACGGTGGCGCTCTACGCCATCGCCAAGGCGTTGCGTGAGAAGAAGCGTGTGATCTACACATCACCCATTAAGGCACTCAGCAACCAAAAGTTCAGGGAGTTCTCAGATAAGTTTGACTCGGTTGGGCTTATGACGGGCGACACCACCATCAAGGTGGACTCCGACTGCCTTGTCATGACGACGGAAATTCTCCGAAGCATGCTGTACCGTGGGACTGAGATGTTGCGCGAGGTGGGGTGTGTCGTTTTTGATGAGGTGCACTACATGCGTGACAAGTCGCGCGGAGTGGTGTGGGAGGAGACGATCAGTCTGCTGCCCGAGGGGTGTCAGTATGTCTTCCTCTCTGCAACGATTCCAAATGCACGAGAGTTCGCGGACTGGGTGGAGAGCATTCATCCAGGCACGAAGGTGCATGTCATCCACACCGACTTTCGCCCAGTTCCTCTTCAGCATTATTTGTATCCGACTGGTGCTGATGGCATATTCCTCATCGTTGACGAGCAGGGCAAATTTCGCGAGGACAACTTCAGGCGGGCTATGACATCTATGGGCGCGGGGGATGGGGCCGCAGGTGGCGCCAATGCCGATGAGTCCTCGAAGACTTCCACTCTTTCACATGGAAGGCGGAAGCCGGTGCGAAGGGGGACGGAGCCCATTATGGAGATCATCAAGCTCGCAATGAACTGCAACATGTACCCCATCATTGTCTTCTCCTTCGCAAAGGCAGAGTGTGAGCGGAATGCGTTGGCCCTCTCCAAACTGAATTTCAACAACGTAGAGGAGGATGCGCTTGTCACGGAGGTGTTCAATAACGCCATTGAGTGCCTCGCTGAGGACGACAGGAAGTTGCCAGCAATTGAGCATCTGCTTCCACTTTTAAAACGTGGTGTCGGTATTCACCACTCCGGTCTGCTGCCAATCCTGAAGGAGGTGGTGGAGATTCTCTTCCAGTCAGGCCTTGTAAAGGTGCTATTTTCCACCGAGACCTTTTCCATGGGACTCAACATGCCGGCCCGCACCGTAGTGTTTACATCTGTTAAGAAGTTTGACGGCGAGAAAAACCGCTACCTGACAGGCGGCGAGTACATTCAAATGTCTGGCCGCGCTGGACGTCGTGGGTTAGACCGTGTGGGTGTAGTCATCGCAATGGTAGACGAGGCGGTGGAGCCAGACATCCTCAAGCAGCTCACTGGTGGCGGTGCAGATGTGTTAAACAGTAGTTTTCACCTGACGTACAACATGGTGCTTAACCTGCTTCGTGTGGAGGATGTTGATCCGGAGTTTATGATGCGGCGCAGCTTCGCGCAGTTTCAGCTGCTGCGCAACCGACCAGTACTCGAGAAGCGGGCGGAGGAGTTGACGAGGGAAATTGCTTCAATTCATGTTGAGCACGAGGATATGTTTCGCCAGTATACGCAGTGCGAGGAACAGCTGGTGATCAAGCGAGCGCAGCTGGGAAGCGTTTTGAAGCAACCGATCTTTGTGAAAAAGTTTGCGCATTCTGGACGTCTCATCCGCGTCCGTCGTGTGGCTGATGGTGTGTTGTTCAACTGGGGCATCTGTCGTGCATTCCACGCCAAAACGCCGAACGCTGACCCGAAGGACCCCTCGGCATACTCCGTGGACGTAGCTGTTATTTGCCGCAAGGCGGATGCCGCACAGCCCACATCTCTGGTTCCATGTCATGTCACAGAGTACACTACAGATACCGCCGATCTCTACACCATAACCTTCGATTTTGCAGACATTGACTGCATCGCTCGCTTTCGCGTGAATCTCCCTGCAGAGCTCGACACGGTGTCTGGCCGCACGCAGGTGGTGCAGACGCTCGCGAAACTTTACCGCCAGTATGGCGATGATGTCGCGCTTCTCTCGCCTGAGGAAATGGGCGTGGATGACCCGGTTTTCGCGAAGGTGCGCACTCAGGTAGAGAGGTTGGAGTTGCAGCTGAGGGAGAGTGAGGTTGTGCGGAACCCAACAAAGACACTGGAGGAAGACTATGACCGCTTCAAGAAGCGGGATGAACTGAAGCGAGAGCTGAGCAGTATCAGGGATGAGCTGAACCAGGTCTCGCAGGCTATCTTCTCCGAGGAGCTCAAGAAGATGACGCGTGTCCTACGACGGTTGGATTACATTGACAAGGACAACATCATTCTGCGAAAAGCGCGTGTGGCATGCGAGATCACCACTACGGACGAGAACGAGATTCTTCTGACGGAGCTGCTCTTCAAAGGTGTGTTAAACTCAATGGAGACAGAGATGATTGTTGCCCTCATGTCATGCCTGGTGAATGTGCATCGCACTCCTGACGGGTTTTCATTGCCGGAGGAATTTCAAGAGCCTCTGAAGGAGCTCAACGAGATTGTGAACCGCATCGCAACCGTCAGCGCTGAGAGCGGTATCATACAGGAGGGCGCAAGTGTTGAGAAGACAATGCCATCGCTGATGGAAGTTACGTACATGTGGGCGAAGGGCGCCAAATTTGTGGATCTCATGTCAAAAACAAACGCGTACGAGGGGGAAATTGTTCGAATGATGCGGCGTCTGGAGGAGCAGCTGCGGCAGATGGCGGGTGCGGCACGATCTCCAGCGATTGGCAGCATGGAGTTGCACGACAAATTCCTCAAGGGCATTCAGATGATCAAGAGGGATATAGTGTTCGCATCATCGCTCTACCTGTAGTACTAGTGCTTCACATCGCCATCTCCCCTTTGTTTCCTTCTTGCTGTCTGGGAGCATTATATACGTATAACAAGGCAGATGCGGTGACGCAGAGCGTATTTAAAAAGTAAATCCAAAACGTGCCGAAAAAAAAACCACCCCCAATAAAAAAAAAAAAAACACCCCACCCCCCCCCCCCCCCCCCCCCCCCCCCCCCCCCCCCCAAAAAAAAAAAAAGGGAAAAAAGAAAAGAGATTTCTAAGGAGGCTGCTTGTTTCACTCGCCTGCCCCGTAGGCGGTTTCTACCGCCATACACACATCCCCTCCTTTTAAAAAAAAAAAAAATCTTCGGTTGTATTCTCCTCTGCTCTCGCGTACCGTCTTTTCGCGTCTCTGTCTCTACATGTATTCCTTCATCTTCTATTTGTTTCTGCCACACCTTTATTTATTTATTTGTTGGGTGTTGTTGCTCTCCGTCTCTTGTTGTGTTCCGGGCTCTACACCATTCGGGTCACGCCATGGTTTCAGATGCTTCGGGGCTGCTTGCGCCGTTTCGGGAGAGGCAACCACCACCATTTCGTGGATGCAGTGAAGGTGCTGGTCTCTAGTGGGGCAGGGGGCGATGGGGCAAGTGTCATGGCGCACGAACACGGAAATGAATTCGCGGGGCCTGGTGGCGGAAATGGTGGAAACGGCGGAAACGTGATGCTGCGGTGCAACAGGAGGGTCACTGACCTGTCACACGTTCAGGCAATGGGAAACCAAATCGCTGCGTCTCCTGGGAGCGTCGGCTTCGCTCGCACGGCGCACGGCAAGGCGGGGAGGGATTTGGTGCTAGATCTCCCGGTGGGGACTGTGGTGGTCGATGTGGACACAAATGAGTTAGTGTATGATGTGGATGAGGACGGTATGGAGCTGCTGCTCCTCGAGGGCGGTCAGGGTGGAAAGGGAAATGCAGCTTTTGCAAACAGGTGGCATCATTCCCCAACCGAATCTACGCGCGGGCTTCCGGGGAACACCATGTTGGTGCAGTTTGAGCTCAAAACGATTGCGGATGTGGGTCTCATTGGGTACCCAAACGCGGGCAAGTCGTCTCTGCTCTCTGCCATCAGTGCAAGTACACCACTGATTGCGCCGTACATGTTCACTACACAGCGACCATACGTTGGTGTGATTCATGATCTGTACGGCAACACATGCCGAGTGGCAGACCTGCCTGGTCTAATTGAGGGGGCATACGAGAACCGAGGACTTGGGCATCAGTTCCTGCGTCACGTTGAGCGTACGCAGTCGTTGGGATACGTTGTGGACATGACGGGCTCCTACAGCCCAGCAGACGCCACGAGGCTGCTGGAGCCATGGGAGGTGGTGGATGTGTTGCAGAGGGAGTTGGAGTACTACCTTCCCGGTCTGAGCAGTAGAGCGTTGATAATTTTTGCTAACAAGATGGACATGCACACGGATGTTAACGGGGAGTTGCTAACAGGCAAGCTGAAGGAGCTGCAGAATCGGGTGAAGCTCCCAGTGTTTCCCATCTCGGCTGCTCTAGGCATTAGGTTGGGGACGGAGCACCCGCAGGCTGGACTGTCACCCGCACTGAAGCTCATGACAGAGGAAGTATTCCGCAAGAAGCAGCGACAAAAGACGATGCGGGACACCCAACAGCGCTTGGAAGCATTTGCACTGGACAAGACGTTCCGCGCGAAGAACACCGGTATCTTCAACGTGGCAGAGGGCGTGAACGAAATCGAAGGTAACATCTCATTGGTGGACCAACAGTTCAGTTCCTGCGGTTCTAGCGGATTGGGCGGCAACTTTGACGGCTATCGACACGCTGCTGTCACCCACGGCAAACTGCACGACTACCGTGATTTGACGATGAAGGGGAAATACTGGTCTCTGACGCGTCGCAACGGTGAGCGGATTGTCAGCGAGAAGTGGCGGTGAGGGCTCGGGCAAAGTTGGTCTTGCTGCTGGTGTGAGCGTTACCCCACCTCGCTCCTCTCCAGCGATGGGGTGGTGGTGGTGGAAGAAGAAGAAGAGGTGCTGATTCAAATGCCTGTGTTTCTGCTGCAGCCACTCTGCTTCCAATGTGTACACACACGTATACATGTATAATAAATAGGTTGAATCGATGGTGTGGTGTCGTAGCATTATCGCTTAATTTTTCATTCCGTCCTCCTCCCCCTCCTCTTCGTTTTTTTTTTTTTTTTTGTTTTGTTTTGTGCCTGGTGTTGTTCATTTATTTGTTTTTGTTTCAGCAAGGAAAAAAAGAAAAAAAATAAGGTGGCGGGAAGGAGCAGCCGACAGTAATAACAACGCAGTTACAACATCCAATAAATAAAAATAAAAAAGGAACGACTGGGCTGCGGTTGGTGTCTCATTAAGCCACGAAGAGGTGACGTTGCAGCCGCGTGCGTGCGTGCGGGCCCGTGCTTGTAGATTTTGTTTGTGTGTTCGTTTGTGGGCGAGAGAAGGAAGCGGCTGGGAAGTGGCGGGAGATGACGACGGTTGCAGAGGTGGGCAGGCAGAGTAATGGCGGTGTGTCTTTTCAGGCGCGATGCCTCGCCTTTATTCGCCGTCTGTGGGACCTCGACGAGCTCCGCATGTTTCACCACCCGGTCAGCGGTAGTGAGCTGCCAGACTACCACCAGGTGATCAAGTGCCCCATCGACCTGACGACCATTCGGAAGGGGATTGAATCCGGCGCGTACGCAAGCGACGTGGAGGTGCAGAGCGATGTCGCGAGGATGATCTCCAATGCGCTGGAGTACAACGCTGAGGGCACCGCATGGCACCGCCAGGCGCTGTCTTTTCGCAAGGTGTACATGGATTTGGCGAGGCAATCCGGGATGGTCGTCGAATCGGACGAAGCGTACATTCCATCACGGGCCTTCAAGGACGACGAGTCGACGCTGCGCAAGGCGGAGAAACGCAACAAAGAGAATCTTGACAACGTGTTGAAGGAGCTTGAGGCCGAGAAACAAGTTCCGTTGGAGGACATCATGGAAAAGTACAGGCGGAAGGAGGGCCAAACAGATGTTCACAACGTCATTGATCGTGATAGTTCCGGCAGCAGCAGCAGCAGCAGCAGCAGCAGCGAGGAGGAGGAGGAGGATGATGATGATGATGATGATGATGATGAGGAGGATGAGAGCGGTGACAGCGACGATGACGATGATGATGACACTTCGTGATATATCGGGCTAGAGATGACGTTTGGATGCCACGGAGTGGCAGATTGGAATTCACACTTGATGCCGTTCCTCCTCGCACACTGGTGCTGCGCGGGTGACAGTCCCTTTGCTGTTTTTTTTTTTTTTTTGTGTGTGTGTGTTTCCACGTTTCTCACGCCCTCCGCTCTTCTTGCTCCTCCCTGCGTTTTCTTCTCCTTTGTGGTTGTCGCTTCGTGAACGGTGGTCGAGGGGTGTGTGTGTGGCATGCAGGAAGACCGCCTTCGCCCTGCGCCCAGGGGAAAACAACAACATCAACAACAAATGCATGCCTGCTTCTCAATGTTTGCCGCGGTCTTGGGGCTTGTGGAGGTGCCGACCGTATTCCTGCTGCTGTGGGGAAAGACCCTTGGCGAGGTGACGCCATGGTTCGACAGGGTGGCCCCGCTTGACCAGCAGTCGTACGCGTACATGTACGTTGGTGTGCTCACGCTTCTGCTGCTGTCAAAGTTCCTGTCGGTGTACCTGCCGCGGCACCGACTCCTTCAGCTCCATAACGCAGTGGTGCACATCATAGAGTTGGTGCTTTTTGCCTCATTGCTTTCAATGAAGCACCGTCCCCTTTCACCGACATGCTGTACTCTTGCATCGCTCAAGCTGCTGGGCTGTGGACTGTTTGTAAGGCAGGCGTTCAAGGCGTTTGAGCCTGGGAGCAGTAACCCCTTGAAAGAGAAGAAGTGAATTGTACGACCGGTTCATACACACACGCACACGTGTTTTTTTTTTTCTTCCTTCTTGCTCCGTCTCCTCTTTTTTTTTTTTTTTTTCTTTTCTTTCCCCCCAAATCCGTCCATGCATGGATATATCTATGGATATCTTCCGCCAATGCTGTGGATGCTCTCTAGTGAGGGAGGATCCGGGTGTTGATGCAGTTCACGCAGTTGTACTCGATCACGATCGCTCTTGCGTTGGATATCGTGTTCGTGTTTCGGTTGTGTGTTATGCGGGAGTCGCTGTCGGAGGCTACCGTGATGTGGTTTGACAAGGCGGCCGACAGCACACCAGGCACAGCTCTGATTGCCGTGTTTCTCATCTACCTGGCGCTGCCGAAGCTTCTGCTGACGTACGAACCGCTCAACCGCTGGATCTTACTTCTCGTCGCTGCCGGGGAAACCCTCCGCATCGTTGTCTTCGCTGCGCTCTTCGCCAACTACGAGGGGGCGTCGCAGCTGAACACCATCGCACTCACCCTGTTCGGGTACAACGCATATTTCTACTGGTGGAACTGGTACACTACGCACAAGATGTTTTCCCGCTGGTCAAAGTAACTTCACATGACGTCGGGGAAGTGTCGTCTTATCCACCCCACCTTTTTTTTTTTTTTTTTGCACATGCACACACACACACACACACACACACTGTATGTGTATGTGTCTCTTTCTGTAGATGTCCTTCACTTTCTTTTTTCCCCTTCTCGATCTGATGCTTGCTTGTCTCCTGCTCCTCTCTTGCTCACAACAGCAAATCGCATGTACCGTGTGTGGAAGTGTGCGCTGAACCCCATCTTCTCGGTCGCCTTGGTGCTTGCCGTGTGCCTGCTGTTCTGTTTCTCTAACCTGGAAGGCACACTTGTCGCGTGTTTCACCCTCGGTCTTTGCTATTACATCACGAATCCACGCGTCGAGGCAAACCACGAGATCTGGCGACGTCTGGCGCAAGGACACTCACACGTTGTTCGACTTTCCGACACCGGAGTTGTACCTGTTAAGAGGCCGGTTGTCATCATCTCCTTCACGGAGAGCGGCATCAGCTGGTTTGATCACGCTCTGCGGTATGCACACACCGACTTTAGGCGCTTTGGATCATGGGCGTGTTTCTGTCTTGTCTACCCACTAACGTCCTGCTTTCGGCTCCCTTTGACGCGCCTTGCCCTCTGGAAAATGGGCGGTGTGGTGGAGTACCGGCGTGGGATGTTGATTGATCTGATGAGGCGAAGAAGCATTAGTGTTGCGGTTATCTTGCACAGCCCATTTATACCACGCGGCGCTGGTTGTAGCCTTGTGCGGTTACACAACAAAGGTATGTTTGGCGCCTTTCTGCGCGCGAATGCAATAATCGTTCCAGCCGTGTCGTCTAGCGATGGCAAAGTCACGTTGGGCTCACCCTTTTCTCCCTCGTGCAGTGGTGTAGTGCCAACACCGTTTGAAGTTCGGAATGCCGTGCAGCAGTTTTCGCTGGAGTTGCAGCGGTTGCACTTGGAGGTTTTCGGCTCGACACTGACGGTGGAGGATTAACTCTCTACAAGCACGGCACGCTGGGACGCTGGGCTGACATGGGGGAGAAGTGTATACCATCCATTTGTTACTTTGTTTGTTTTGTTGTCTCACCGCATCTTTGCCACGTTTCTCCCCCCCCCCCCCCCCTCACCACTTTTTTTTTTATTATTATTTCCTCTTCTAAAAGAAAAATTAAAGAAATTATTCTGTTGTATTTGTGTCGCGTTGCTGCAGACGGTTTCTGTTTATATTTGGTGCTTCTCCCAGCGTTTCTTTGTTTTCCGTTCATCCGCATGCAAACGCGTGCAGGTTGAGACTTGGTTCTCGTAGAAGCAGCGTCGGTATCGGAAGTTCCGCCTGCGAATGGAGGCAGGAGTGATATCATTCACTAGACAATAAATATATATATATATATATATATATATATTTATATTTAGAAGGAGAGAGAGAGAGAGAGAAAAAAAGAAAGAAAGAAAGGGATGGTGTGAGTGAGTGGAGGAAAGAGCGAATAACGATGATACTAATAGTGACAGATGCAACTGCTGGTATGATGCATTTATGATTGTGGTGGCGGTTAGTTGTGTCTTTCTGCTCGCCATTTTCCCACCCCGTCAATTGCCTCGTCTCGCTCTTCGACGAACAACGAAGAATCGCAACAAGCGCAAAGAAAATAGAAGGCCTGGTGGTGTGTGTGTGTGTGTGGGGGGGTGGGAACCGAGTCGTAACTCCAAAGCGAAGAAGCCAAGGGACTAAAACAAACCAAACAAACCAAAGGGTGCGGCAGGGGGAAAGGGGGCTCACATTGTGCCAATTCATCCCCCACCAAAAAAAAAAGCTGCAAAGCTGCGGAGGTGTGGTACAAAAAAAAAAAAAGAAAGAAAAAGAAATCGGCAGACGCAACAGGAGTTCAACAACAAAAGTGGAAAACAAAACAAAGCAAAAAAGAACAAAGCGAGAAGAAGACGGTTGTAAATAATGTTCACACGCCTTTGTCGCACATGCATCCCAAAGGGCGCGCACGTTCAGCGCCGTTTCCTTAACATTCACGAATACCAGTCCAAGGCAATCCTGAAGGAAGGCGGGTGCAAGACGGAGTTTGGTGTTGCGTGCCGCAGCATCGAGGAGGTCGAGGCAGCGCTGGGTAAAATCAAGACGGAGAGGAAGGTGGTCAAGTCGCAGATTCTTGCCGGTGGTCGCGGTATGGGTACCTTTCAAGACGGCTACAAGGGCGGCGTGCATGTGTGTAACAGCGCCGAGGAGGCGGTGGCGTGTGCGAAAAAGATGCTGAACAACACCCTCGTGACTAAGCAGACGGGGCCAAAGGGGCAAAAGGTCAACACATTGTACGTCACCGAGGCGGTGTCGGGCATTAAACGTGAGTTGTACCTCGCGCTGCTGCTTGACCGAAAGACAGCCTCACCGATATTTATCGGAAGTGCTGAGGGCGGCATGGGCATCGAGGAGCTTGCAGCGAAGAGCCCAGAGAAGATCAAGCGGATGCGCATCAACGTGCAGGAGGGTATCAGCCACGACAATTGCATCGCCTTTGCACAGGAGCTCGGCTTCACTGGTCGCGCCGCTGAGAACGCCGCCGTGCAGGTGAAGGCGCTCTACAACATTGGCAAGTCGAAGGACTGCACGCAAGTGGAGATTAACCCCCTGGTGGAGCTGGAGAATGGCGATGTGATGTGCATTGATGCAAAGCTCTCCTTTGATGACAATGCAGAGTTTCGCCAAAAGGAAATCTTCGCCCTCGCTGACAGCACGCAGATCGACCCCAAGGAAGTGATCGCGAAAAAGCACGACCTGAATTACATTGCTCTTGACGGGACTGTGGGTTGCCTTGTGAATGGTGCCGGTCTCGCGATGGCAACGATGGACCTCATCTCGCTTGGTGGCGGCAGCCCCGCTAACTTCCTTGACGTGGGTGGGAGCGCAACCAAGGAGCAGATTGTCGCTGCCTTTCAAATCATCACGGGAGACGAACGGGTGCGCAGCATTCTTGTGAACATCTTTGGTGGCATCATGCGCTGCGACATTATCGCGGAGGGTGTCGTCGCAGCGTCGCAGCAGCTGCAGGGCGGTCGCCGTGTGCCTGTTGTGGTGCGGTTGAGCGGGAGCAAGGAGGTGGAGGGGAAGGAGATACTCAAGGCAAGCGGCCTCCCGCTACATCCCGCGGAGAACTTTGAGGAGGCGGCGAAACTCGCTTGTCAGCTCGCAGCCACTGCGTGAGGCGAGGGACGTGGGTGTTGGAGGAGCGGCTGAAGACGTAAAAGGGAAGGAGGGAGATGAAATGAAGCGATACATATATATATATATATATATGTCACGATGTGTGTTAGTGTGTTAGTGTTTATACGTGTGCGCTCATGCACGCATGTGTTTTTGCGAGGCCCGACTGGAAGGGAATGCAAAGGAGGAGGAGGCGGGGGTTAAAAGTGTGCAAGAGGAAATAAAGAATGCAGCGAAATACACCGCTACGGAGCGATACCCAAAAAATAAAGTAAAAAAGAGGGTGGGGGGGGGGGGGTCGGATTTCACTTTATTGTCATGTCGTTCCACACTCCTCTCCTGCAGCTCGTCGGTGATCTTTTCGTTCCACATCTTTCCTCCTCCTCCTCGGCGTTGATGCTCAGCAGCAGCAGCAGCAGCAGCAGCCTGAGAGGGAGGGTGGGGAGTGAGAAACTGCGTGTGTGTGAGCGTCGATCTGTTGGAGAGCAGCTCCACTCTCCCTCCCGTGACTCTCTCGCTCTCTCGCTCTTTCTCCATGGCTCCTGCAGCTTCAGTGTCTGTATGTGCACACGTCTGTCTGTGTGTGTCTGTGTGTGTGTCGACTTTGTAATGATGTGCCTTTGCCTTCATCACGCCTCTTTTGTTTCTTTGCTCCTCGCGCGCGCGTGTGTGTGTGTGTGTGTGTGTGTGTGTGTCTGAATCTGTAGGCGAAAGCGCAACTGAGGCGACCCGCACTAATCCCTGCGAAGATATTCTCTGCGCATGTCAACGTCGCCCCACACATCTTTTGTGTGGAGGGGGCACTGCGCCACGCAGCAGTGCGATGCCTACCGCGTGTTTAATGGCAATATTTGATGGCACTCCATCATTCTATCTGCGTGGCGTCTTGTTCCCGACAAGCTTGGCTTTCTGCGTCAAGGAATGAACGAAAAGACGACAACGACGACGACAACAACAACCGGCTGCATCTCATGTGTGGTGGTCTTTACGGGTGCACGAGAAACACCCCTTGTATGATTCCACTGCGTCGAGAGCCACATGGACGTGGCGGGGAAGGGGTGTCTGTGGTGTGTTTCATCACTCGGGCCATGTGGGCCTGGGGCCCATGTGCCATGCACCGGCTGGGGCTGCCTATGGTACACCCGAAGAAACTCTTGTACAAATGTCGACTGTCCCTGTGAAACTTTGTTTGCCTTTGCGCCTTCACGCTGCATTGCTCCTCCCAATTTTCGCTCTCTGATCGCACTTGGCTGCCAGTTTTGCGAAGGAAGGAATTGAGCTGCCCGTGCGTAGCTGTTTTTTTTTTTTTTTCTTTCTTTGTGTGTGTGTTTGTTGTTTAGTTTCGTGTCACACACACACACTCTCTCTCTCTGTGCGTGTGTGTGTGTGTGTGTGTGTTTTCTTCTGCATGGTGGCTGCGGTTGGTGTTGGATGGGTGTAGAGCGAATGATGAATGTCGGCGCAAAATTGAACTCCGTGTTGGAGTACGTGCGCGAGAGCCATGACCCGTACGTCCGCCTTGTGAATAGAGCCATGAGCGTGAGTGCGAGCGGCGTGCCATTCTACCAGCTGGAGGAGCTTCGGGAGGCCAGCTTCCAGTCGGACCACGCCTGCGAGATGATCGTGAAGACACTCTTGTCAAAACTCGACTTTGTTGACGCTGCTGCTGCTGCTTCTGCCACTACTAGTGCAGCCATTGTCACCGTTAACAAGGCGCTTACGGTATTTCGCGTGCTGTACCTTGAGGGAGCTGGAGGCATTCGCGCTCGCATGGCTCAAGTGCGTGGCGTGCTGCACCGCGTCCGGGACATTCAGGGAGTGCGGACGGGCACGCTGGACGCATCAAACAGGGAGCTTGCGGATGCTCTCCTGCAGGCGATGGATGGAAACAGCAGGTCGCTTACCGCCTTCTCGACATCATACGCAAGCGGAAGGAAGGAGACGATGACTGAAACGCTGCGACTGCAGAAGAGCGAGTTCAAGGCGATGCATGAGAGGGAGCAGCGCATGTACCGTAAACAGTGCGAGGAAGAGAAGCGACACTCGGAGGTGATTGTACAAGAGCGTGTGTATGGAACATTTGATGGGGGCCTGGCGCCAGACAAACTTGTGGAGCAAGTTCTCATGAGTCCAAAAAAGCGGTTTGCGCAAAAGGAGCTCGAGTCTTTCGCATTCGCCGCAGCCGCGACGGGGAAGGTGCAGGAGGTGTGTGCCGGGCTGGAGCTGCAGCTGCAGGATGTCCGCCAGTCGTTGCAGAATCGATACAAGGTTCTGCTTGTGGTGGAAGCACTCGTCAGCAGCGATGTGG
This sequence comes from Trypanosoma scelopori, assembly GCA_030849745.1. Lineage (NCBI taxonomy): Eukaryota > Euglenozoa > Kinetoplastea > Trypanosomatida > Trypanosomatidae > Trypanosoma > Trypanosoma scelopori. The sequence goes on along the minus strand of JASANX010000945.1, from coordinate 37,397 downwards.
CGGAGGCGCGTGAGTACTACCGTGGAAATAGCACAGGCATTCGACGCCATCTGCAGCTGAGTCTCACGGACAATTCTGTTAAGGCGGAGGCGGCAATGAAAACAGCCGGCCGTATCTTGCTGATGCTACAGGGGCAGCGACAGGCCCCATCAGCACCAGCGATACCGGAGCCGTTGCCACCTGCAACAGGTGCACCCAAGCGGTTGGATGACGCCCCGCAGAAGCCCGCGTCATTCTCAATTGACGATCTCTTCTCGGACCTTTCGGTGTGTGGGGCGGTGGCCCGTCCATCATCATCATCATCTTCTCCCTTCTCTTCGCCACAGCCAAGGGTGAATGCCGCCACTGCGGACATCGTCAACACCGCACCGCCCATTCAACCCGTGGTGCCAGCGTCGGGGATGTCTTCATGCGGCATCACTGCCTTGTCATCCGTTCCAAGGCCATCCCAGCAGGTTTTTTGGCGCATGCATCCGCCGCATGACAGTCTGCTCTCTAGTGTATCTAGTGATCACGGCGCGCTGCAGCAACATGTGGCATTGCCTCCTCCGGTTGGGGGTTGTGAGAGGTTGCGGTCGCTAGGAGGGGAGGAAGTAAGCCGTACATTTAATTCACTGACATCTCTCGATTCTGCATGTCAAATGCATTCCACCAGTGCAACAGGTGATGTTGACAAGCTGCAGCTTATGCAGCAGATACAGGCGCAGATGGAGGCAACACGGCGGATGCTTGAGCAACAGCAGGTGGCTTTTCTCGCACTTCAGGCGGAGTTGAAGAATAAGTGAAGATACGGCTTCTGCATCCACTGTTTCATATCGTTCCCATCAATGCAGCATCATCTCCCGCCGTTTTTTTTTTTTGTTGTTGTTGGTGTTGGGTTTTCTTTGTTTGGTTCGCTTGGGGGGTCCCCCCCCCCCCCCCCTTTTTTTTTTTTTTTTATACGTTGCTGTTATTATTTCCACCCCCTTCTGCTGTACGTGGTGCATTCATCGACTTGTGTAAGTGACTTTGTGTGTCTGTTTGCGTCACACACCTTTGCCATCTGACAGATCCTCCTCTTCCACTGGTCGCTCCGCTTGACACCACACCTTGGCGTCCTCTCGTTCAGAGAGACCAAGAGTACCCCGCCTCTGTCAAGCTGTGCGTTCGCGTGTGACCGCGGCACACGGAGGCGATGCCAAGCGATGTGTAGTTGAGCCGCACACACCCAAAAAGATTAAAAAAAAGAAGAAGAAATAAGGCAGGCAAGGTGTGGGGCTACACAACAGGGCAGCAGTAGGCGTTGCAATGCGTGTGTGTGTGTGGGGGGGGGGGGGGGGGAGGGTAATTTAGGGGTGCTTTCGCGTGAGAGGCGGAGGCATGTGCGAGGGATCACGAGGAGTGGGCGGAGAAGGCCTGTGACGTGATGGATGATGGTTGACGCACCGAGTGGGGGTGTTTCACGAGGCGTTACGGGGTGGTATGCATTGAGTGTGCCGGTTGTATGATGGGCTATTCGTCTGCCCGCTAATGGATTCCTCGGGCGGTTGAGGAGGGGTTGCACGATTTCTTGAAGTTTATTCCTCTGCATCTTGATGATGATGATGATGTATTGGCTGCATTCCCTTCGCTCGTGTTTTATGTGTAGCCTCTTCTTCACTTTCTTCTTCTGCTGCTATCGCCTGTAGGCCCGTGGAGGAGTCACCAATGGCCACCTTCCACGTGCACAGCTCTATGATATGGGTTGGCATGTCGCTCCTGATGTATTGGAACTTCTCCGTGTACTTGTTTTCATTCTCGCTGCTGATAGCGTGGCTCGTTGCAGTTGCTGCTCTAAGCACGATGGTGAGATGCATCCTGCATGCCCTTGAGTGGGTGTGTGGTGTTAGTGCACACAGTATGCAGAGATTGTCGACGGATCCCTCCAACAGGAGTCTCGAACATAAAGAGCTGGGCTGGATGTTTAACCTTTTCCTTCTCATCTACTTTACCGGTGCGGCAGCCACCGCTGCGTGGCGCGACGCACTCTTTGCGATCATCATCCTATCGTCCTGGGCTGCGCGTGTGGAGTGGCAGGCGGAGTGGTGGGGGCACCATCCAGACTGGCGGTTTCGCATCTTTGCACTCACCTCCTGCTGCTTAGCGCTGGTGTGCGCAACCCTGCAATGGTCGTTCTTTGCCACCAGCCTAAGTCCGACTGATGAGGCAAATGGAACCGTTTACTACGTTGTCACCGTGTGGTCTGCAACACTCGTGATACATCTTCTTCAGTCACTTATATTCGAGGTGTTGCATATTCTTTACGCCACGACGTGGGTCCCGGGGCGCAGCGGCGGCGGAGAGTTTGACCCGATGGAGGAGGTGGGACTCACCGTACGCAGCGTTGGCGCCCTTTTGTCCGTCCTTTTGGCGATGCTGTATTGTCCCCACCATGTCGTGGTGCTCATGCAGCTGACAGTAGTGCGCTTCCTCTTTGGGATGATTAACGCATTCACAATGTTGCAGCGGTTCAACGGCATCCTGCGCCCTTTCCCGGAGCTGAGCACAACGGGCTACTGCGTCATCTGCTTGGAGTCCGTCAAGACATCTGAAGGGGCGCGAAAGTTGCACTGCGGCCATATCTTTCATGGTCGCTGCCTGCGTCGCTGGCTGATGCGGGCCGACCACTGCCCCACTTGTCGTCGTCCAACGCAAGAGCAGCATGAGGATGGGATTGCATCGGTCGGATTCGGAGTTGAGCGACAGCGTGTGAGGCGGCAGTCGGTGCATTCCTCACGGGACACGGCGGTGCAGACAACGTTTGGGCTGGAGTACAACTTGCGCCCTACGTCGGTTCATGGTTCTCTGCGTCCGCTAACGCGTTCTACCAACCAAATCGTTGAGGCTGCTCGAGCATTTGCAGATGTCAGCAGCGAAAACGGCGTCGTTGGCAATAGTAGAAGCACTAATGATGACAACGAAAGGAGCAGCAGATTGGCCGTAGGTATGCATCAGATGGCGGCTGTGCCACTGCCACACCGTCAACCTCTCGAGACGAGAGCGCCGTCGGCCTTTTCCTCCGTTCCCGCTGTAGCTGAATTTGCACCGGCGTTGCCAGTAGAGCCTGACGAGTTTGCCGACAAACCCATTTGGCAGACAAAAGGAACTGCCTTGCGGCGCAGGCGAAGGTCTGCCATCGCGAGAGGGGGGAATGTGGCGACAGAGGCGACTCCCGGCGCTGAGCGCAGCGAGGGGGACGGGGCGGAGGGCAGCGAGGAGAGAGAGAAGGGCGACCAGAACGGAGAAGTGACCGGGCCGCCGGGAGGGACGACCGCACCGCCCAAAAGGATGCGGCTGGAGGCGGCGGCGGCGGATCCGGGGGTCCGGCGATAGCGCACCACATTTGTGAAGGGAGATGACTGTGGAGGGGGTGGGAGGGAGGCACCCGCGGGACCCGCACTTGCACCCGTCATCATCATCATGTCCAACATCCCAACAAGAAACGAAAAGAAAAACAACAACAACAGAAATCTACGCAAAACAAACGTGCTGTGACGAATAATAACAGACTCGTTCCTTCTTCCCGTTCATTCATCCGCTGTCCTTGATCTTCTTCTTCTTCTTCTTCCCTTCTCTCTTTTTTTTTTTTCTTTTTCGGCCCGTTGCAGGGGGTGGGGAAAGAGGAAAATATCTCTAGATGTGCCTGATGGATATATATATATATATATATATATTTCTATGTGTGTGTTAGTGTGTGTGCTGTTGTTGTTTCTCTCTCTCTCTCCCTCTGTGTTTGCGTATTTTGCGTGTATCAGTCCGAACTTCTCTGCACATGTAAACTTGTCTCGCATTGGTGGTGCACCGCGGGTGCAGTGCTTTCATTCTTACTTTTATTATTATTTCTATCTTTTTGTTGCTTGTTCACCATCATATGATCATCATTATACATGTGATCTTAGGTTTGGGAGGGGGGCTCCGTGGCATATTCGTTTTGCTGCGTATTACATGCTGCGTCACTCAAAACAGGAGCAACAAATGTGCCGCAAGACGCCTGGCACGTACTTCGGCTACGTGTGCGACCAGCACGATGGCCGATGCGTCATCTGCGACCTGCAGTTCGACGAAGTGCTGCCGTCGATGCGTGAGGTGCATGTGTGCAACGATTGTGGGTTCAGCAAAGAGGGTGAAGAGCGTTGCATCATGTGCAACTCCGGAAAGACGACAGAGGTGGCGTACTACTGTCAGCACTGCGTCGCCCTCGAAAAGGACCGCGATGGGTGTCCGCGTGTGTTGAACCAGACGAGACACCAGAGAGTTGGGGCGGTGCGCACACGGTAAGTGGTGGACGAAGAAGAACTGCTCCTCCGCGCGCGTGTGTGTGCGTGTGTGTGTGTGTGTAAAGTGGAGCGGTGAACAGCACGTGGACCATTTCTCCACGAGCCCCGTGGTTGCTGATTTGCATTGTTCTTTTCGGTCATCTTCTCTCACATGTCGTCTTCTTTTCTCCTTTTTTTTGTTTCTTTTTAAAATGTGTGTGTACATGCGCGCTTGCATGTGCTTTTGCAAATCTGGGTTTGCGCATGCAGTTCATCCATCGATGCGGCGCTGGCACCTGTGCGTAGCGCTGACTGGTCTCGTCTCCTCCAACACTTCGGCGCGTGACGTCTCAACAACACGTGCACTACTCGGCCTCGAGCAGGTTCAGGACGTGCCGACGTCCACCAGCCGGCGGCCCACCGGTCTGCACCGCGGGCCCGGCAAGCGGCAGACCACCGAGAATGAGGCGGCGCAGTATCAGTTTATAAGGCGTTGGGACTTGCAGATGCGTGAAGAGTGGGACGAGCTCGAGCCGTTCAAGGGACTTCCAAAGCCCAAGCGGCAGTTTGGCAACGAGGCGGCAGAGATCATATGGCCCTACGCCCTGTTGCTGGAGCGCGTCGTGAAGGTGCACCCTTTCACCAAATCCATCTATGTGTATTACAGCCAGCGGCAGAGCACGCCGTCTGGACGACTCGCGGCCGAGACAGCGAGGGCCTTCGCGCGAGAGTTTCTCATCCCTATCACGTTTCACAACTCCCACGTGTACGTGGAGACGGAGATGCTGCTGGAGTACAATGAGACGCCGTGGGTGGTGGTGCACTCCCTCGACGGTGAGCAGAAACGTATCCTCCCGATATGTCCAGCCGAGGGCACATCTGTTGATGTGGCTCTTGCACAGCTACTCGGTGACGTGGTGAAGACGTGTGAGACACTCGGCGCTGCCGTGGCGAACCCAAAGGAGGTGACGCGAACGCTCAACGAGCGACCTCTGCAGAATCAGTACGTGCGCGTCAACTACCAGTGGTTTGGTGACACGCCTGATGAGCGGTCGAGTCATTTGGTCAAGTGGGACTTTGATCCAGCAGAGGTGGAGCCCGTGATGCGAGACCGCACACGACACGTTTTGAATTGGATGAACTACGATGGCAACCTGCCGAATCATAACTCCGTTCGCATCAATTTGTTCCGGGAGAAGTCGCGACTGCGGCGCCCGCGAACAGTAGGAGGCCCAAAGACATTTTACAATTCTTCCGGCTCCAGGGCCAACGCACGTACCTCGCGCTTCGGTGGCCAGGCGGCTGTGGATGGCTGATTGATATCCCCTCTTTTTTTTGTTTGTTAAAAAAAAAAATTCACTCCGTCTGTCCGTCTGTGTGAGTTTGTTTCTCTTCGCTGCTCGCGCCACTCCCCCAATTCTGAGGGCGCAACTGCCTCTTGTGTGCATCCTTTCCATCTCTCTTCTTCTGGCACCAGGCGACTAGGCCTAGATGCGTGGTGGCGAAGATGCAAAGGGAGGCGCCGAGTCAAAGTCATCGAGAGGTGGTTTGCTGACGGATGTTGTGCACCGCTGCCATTTTGGACTCAAAGCGGCCGAGTGCCAACGCCATTGTCTGCTGCAGGGTGCCCTAATGCCTATGCATGCATTGCTGTCGTGTGTGTATATGTATGAATGCGTGTATGGGCATTCAAGCCTTTGTCGCGGATGCGGCTCACTGGTCGTTTGACATCCGTACGAATTGTGAAATGGTTGTATTGTGAATGTTTCTTTGCGTTTTTGATGCGCGCTGGTGCGCTGCACACTGCACACATCTTCCATCTTGTGTTACAGGCTGGATAATTAAGAAGAAGAAGAAGGGGGGGGGGGGGGGGTGAGGTGTATTTATTCTCAAGCTTAATACTCCAATAGAAGGCGAGATGGAGAGCTCTGGCAGCTCACCGCATGATGAGGATCTGCGCATCGCGACACGCGACTACGCGCTGCGGCAGCAAAGGCTGCGCAATGATGCGTACCGGGAGGCAGTCAGCGCGATCGCTGGCGAGATGTACGGCGCGGTGTACACGCAGGTCTACCGTGATGCTCTGGCGATGCACCGAAAGGAGTGGAACGATGCCGCGTCAGCTGCATAGCCTCATGTGGCACGCGTTGGTCATTTCCAAGTAGGCATTCTCTTCTCCGCCCTTTTTTTTTGTTTTTCTTTCCTCCCCATCCCCCTTTTTTTTACCCTTTTTGTTGTTGCTGCTGCTGCTGCAGCTCCGTCAGAGATTCTGTGAGAACAACAATAACGGCGGCAGAAACACCAGAGAGAGAGAGAGCATAATCTCATTCCCCTGTTTGTTTCCCTTTCCCTCTCGGAGTGGTGGTAGTGTAGCTATCATGGTTCACATCAAAGTCTCCGCCATTGACTACCTGCTCCATGAGGGTACGATGCTGTACAACTTTCAGGTGTGCTTCGGGAGGCGTTTGGCTTGGGTGGTGACCAAGTCGTACGACGACTTTGTGAACCTGCACATGCAGCTCGAGAGGCACTACGACGCCCTCGTTCTGCCGCAGTTGGCGGCGCAGGTGTGGCGGTGGGCACGCAATACTGCAGCGACAGCGACGGTGCGGCTGCCCAAGCTGGAGTCGTACATCAACGAGGCACTCAGCGCGTCGCCGTTTTGGTCTCCGCGGCTGTACGACATCACCGTACCGGATCCTGACGGCGGTGGCGACCAAAACGACGTTGTGGAGCTTCTTAGCGTGAATAAGTTTCTGTGCCTCTTTCTTGATGTGCAGGCGCATGTCGTGGGGGGCACTTCGTCGTCTCTGGTGACTTCCATGGCACCACAAACGGACCTTCTGCCCCCGCTTTCGTCGTCACCACCACCACCAGCAGCAGCAGTGGTGCCAAAAGCATCCGTGCCGCACTCATCCTCTGCATCTCTGCGCGATTGGGGCGTGGCGGACTCGACTAAACCACAGCTGGTGAGCAATGAATACATGGCGCCTCTTCCTACTGCTGCTGCTGCTGCTGCTTCTTCTCTTCCACCACCTTCTGTGCCTCCGACGACGACGACGACGACGACGACGACGCCAGAATCTAAAGCTCACTCGATCATTAAGAGGAGCCTGCACTGTGACTCAGAGGGACTGGCTCTCGTCGCTGCGGTCTCTACCATCACGGCACAGATGTTGCTCAATGTGAACGATTTCAGCATTGTAGAGGGTGACCATATTGAGTACTTCCTCCACGTCTCTCTCTGCGGTCATGAGTGGGTGGTGACGAAGCGCTTCAGTCAGTTTACTGAATTGCACAATAGTCTCGTGGAGGTGTACGGGGTGGGCACAGTTCCTCTGCTTAGCTACCGGATGGTGCCTTCGTGGCGCAAGCTCACCATCGAGACGGGAAAGGCGCGTATGAAGTGTTTCAACCAGTACCTGCAGGAGGTTGTTGCAAACGTGGACAGATGGGAGCCACGGGGGCTGCTGGCGAACTTCGACCTCTCTTGGCCGGCGGTGCGTGGTGGCCACACAAGCTTGACTGTGTACGTGAACCAGATTCTCTTCGACTTTCTTAACTTCTCCGCGCATATTCACGCGCTCAGTGGTGAGGCGGCGGCGAAGGTCGTTGTGGAGCACCGCGCGACGCTTCCGGAGTCGGCCAAGATGACTTTTGACAAGCGGTCTCTAAAAGAGAAGCGACTGCGCATGCGCGAAAAGATCACCCGCAACGCACAGCGCCTGCAGCGGCTGAGTGACAATCAGCTGCAGAAGCTGCTGGATCGCATTGCGCTTCTCGAGGATGACCGCGATATTATGCACGCGTTTAAGCGACTCCTCATGACGGGTGAGGTCGACGTCGACTCGCGTTCGTCCTTCGCCGATGCCGTGGGCAACGGCACTTCGGAGGAAGATGTAGGGAAAGAGGGGCGGCAGCCTCTGCGCGAGGAGGGGGAATGCATGAGCGTAGTTGTGGGTGTGACGGCATTGCAGCTGGCGAAGATAACAGAGCGACTCTTCTTCAATGACAGTAAGATGGAGGCGATTAGGATCTTTGCGGGTTTCCTCATTAATGCCGATGATTTGCAGGATGTTTTCGACACCTTGTGGTTCAACTGGGAAGAGGCGCGTGAGGAGGTGGAGCAGATCCTCTCGAGATGATGATGATGACAATCCCCCGTCCTACCATCCTCACTTTCAATATTTTTCTTTCTCTTTCGGTCTGTCTGTATTCAATGATCAATTTCAATATATATATATATATATATATATATATATATATATATATATATGTTTTATTTGTATCCCTTCGCTCGATGCCTCGAATGTGGTGGCATCGTTCCACTTCTGCAATGCTGGACACCACAATTCCCTCACTTACCCGAACACCCCTCTTTCTGCATTTTTTTTTTTTGGTTCCTATTTCCACCCAAATGAATAGTGCGCATTGCAAAAATGGCGGCATTGGCCACAGCTGAGTTTGTCATTGACGTTGACTGCTGCGACAGTGAGAAGGCTGCTGCTGCACGATGGGTGCAGCACGCAGTAGGGCGGATTCACAAGAACAGCAGCAGCGGTGGTGAGGTGGACCACACTGAACTCATTGATTGGATGCAGAGTGCTTCCCCGCCCCCTCCATCTCTGCGGGCCATGTGGGAGAAATGTGTTTGGAGGCTACAGGATGAACCGGACGCTCTGTATCGTCTGCGCTGCTTGGCTGGGTCGTTTGGCCACGGCGGCAACATTGCTGCCAGTGTGGTAAATTCCTCATTTTCCTTTCTACTGGATGCGCGGGTGGATTTACCACCTTTCCCTACTTCTCTAGACAGTGGCAAGACGGGTGAATGCGGGCTGCAGCGACACACAGTGCGGGTTGTTGCGTTGCGCCTTATTCCCAGTACCACTGATGTGATTCAGCTCGGTTGGTGTGCCGCCATGGGTGAGTCTCTAAGGCCTCTGTACGGGAGCCGTTCACACGTCGTCATACAGCTGCTTGTCTCTGGGAAACACTGCTCTGCGTGGGCGTACGGCGATGTTGGTGCGCAGCTGTGCATCGGGACGGTGTTGTGCGCGGTGATGTACGGCACCGAGACAGAGGATGGCAGAATGGCATATGTTATTCACAGTGTGGCCGAGCTCGACGCTGCTTTTGCCTCTGCCTCTGCTGCCGTTGTCGTCCATGGCACTAATAGCACTGCGCGTGGGGATTGGGCGCGTGCCGCAGGGACACCAATCACTTCTTCACTTTTGCCCCATCCCACTCGGCCATCTTTTGCAAAGCTTCTCGAGATGTTTGCCCCGGAGATCGCAGGACAGATGTTGTGCAAGTCGCTGCTTTTCTTGGTGGCCGCGCACACGTTGTACCGTGCGGTGCGCTGCCGCTTCCGGCGACCTCTTCACATGTTGCTGCTTGGTGCTTCGCGGTCTGGAAAGTCCGCTCTGCTGCGGTGGTTTCTACGTCTTCTCGGTCCGCACGCCACTCTCGTTGGGCTTCATGTCGTCTACGGACAGCAGCGCTCCGTGGGTCTCTCACAGGCCATCACCGCCACATATCCGCACGTGCGCCGGCAGCTTCTCTTTGGGGGCGCGGTCTCTACTTTCGATGCCCTTGTCATTGATGAGCTTTCTAGCAGAGGTTGTACAGGTTACATCGAGGGGCTAATGACGGGTATGTGCCCCATCGGCGGCGGCGGCGGCGGTGGTGGTGGTGGTGGTACTGCGACTCCGAGCGTGCGAGGCCACACAACGCGCATCCGGGCGCAAGTGACAGCGGCTGCAAATGATGATCTTCTTGCCGCTGCAGCTCTCATGCCGCAGTTCGCACTGGTTGCGCGCACCACCGCACAGCTCTCCATTCACAGCACTGCGTCTGTTGGAGAAGGTGTCATCGCCGCATCTGTAGCTCGCTCCCAATCGTCCTCATTTGCGCTATCGCGGTCTGCATCGCTCTGTGAGCCAAGTCCGCGCCGGCCAGACGCCGTGCAGTCCACCGGGCCGCTCAGCCATGAATTTCTGCTTGCGGCTGTGACGGAGGCGCCGCCCCCGTCAGCTCTCGAGGGTGCCATTCCACCTGGTGTTTTTGTGCGCTTCTATTTGCGCTGCTTGGGCGAGTATTTCGACTCTGGAGGTGGCGGCGGCACCTCATCGCCACTGGGGTTGCAGCTGGCAGTGCTGTGGGAGCTCAACCTGGCGCGATTAATTGTTGAGAACGGCGGTGGCAGCAGCACCATCAATTGGAGCGAGACGCTCGCGGAGGAGGTGTGGCAATCCTACAAACACCACCTTTGGGCTGTAGGTACTGCAGCAACTAGAGGTTCAGGTGCCAACGATGACCATGACGCAACACGGACGCTTCGTTCTGACGCCGCACACACCGCTGCCATGGTCAGAACGAAACGGAATAGACCTGGCAGGAAGGCTGCATGCGTGCTGCTGCTTCGGATGATGGCGAGGGTGCAGAAGGCTTCTGGCGGTGCTGCCGTACCCGAGGAGAGGGCGAGGGCCATGTATGAGCAGATGGGCGGGGAGGAGCGTAACGCGCAGTCGTTTTCTACTGTAATCCAGCAGCTGATGGACGCTGCATTGATAATCCGAAGGTTGAACGCCTACGCTGTCGTTGGCGAGATGTGAAATTGCGTTTTTTTTTTTTTTCTTTTTTGTATGTGTGTGTGTTTTTGGTCCTTTTCTTCTGTTTGGGTTTGGCTTAAAGGTGAAGAAAACATGCAGAGAGCCTCCACCTTCACTTGCGTATTACTTTCACAGATTATTTTTTTTTTTTTTTTTGGGGGGGGGGGGGGGTGGGGGAGGGAGGGGGATTTGGTTGTTTTGGTTTCCGTGGCGTATTTGCCGCATGGGGGTGACAATCAGTGTCTCTGGGGTGCGAGCAGCAGCTGCAGCAGCGTGACGTGCGCGCTCTTCGTTCTCGTTTGTGTATCATGTTGCAGCAACTCCCCCGCACCCCCCTCCCCCCCAACATGTACCCACACTGCACGCTTGCATGCAGTCGATCTTTCTCACTGTGTTGTTGTGGTTGTTGCTCTTCCCCTCCACATTTTTTTTTTTTTTTTTCCTGGAGTGCTGGGCAAAGTGTTAGGGTAGCTTTTTTTTTTTTCTTCTTCTTGTTTCGCGCAATGTCAAGGTTTGAGAGGAGTCGAAGGCAGCGCAGGCATAAGCTTGGCGTTGACAGCGTCGATCGAATTGTGTGGCGACAATGGGAACCTGGAAATGAATACGTGCGGACGATTCGGATCAGGAATGTAGATGTGCGGATGCAGACCATTCAGTACAAACTGCCGTTGCGAAAGATGCTCTTCTTGGTGGGGTTTCCAGAGCCAGTGGCGCTTGGAAGCGGCATGAGTTTTGACCTCGAGGTGCGCTTTCGCCCCACCGAGCTCGTTGAGACGCATGATGTGATTGAGGTAACGGTGGTGGGCCGCGGTAGCTACATTGTGCATCTGGAATCCCAGCTGCCATCCGCGAAGCTCCAGCTGCCGCCTACGCACGACTTTTCGTACGTCGCGGCGGGGACCACTGCGTCCCACACTCTCAAGATGGAGAATGTCGGCTCCGTTGTTGTGACGTTCGAGTGGGACGTGCCACCACCCTTCTTCATTACACCCGTCAGCGGCGTGCTGCGCACGGGTGAGGTGGTTGAGTTGTGCCTCCATTTCGCACCCTCGGATGCGTGTGTTCTGGTGGCCCAGGCGGTATGCAAGGTGGTTGGAAGTGGCGAGGTACTCGCGTCCATGAAACTGTCGGGGATCGGTAAATACCCCTTTCTTCGCGTTGCAGGCGGGGCGATGTGTTGCAACAAGGCCAACAACACAATGCAGCTTGACTTTGGTCACGTGCTCACCGGCACCACGCAATGCATGGAGTTTTGTATTGAGAACCCCTCCATGGTGAATGCTACCTTTGCGTTGGAGGAGGTGACGGCGGACGGTTCACTGCCGTGCCCATTCACAATCATGCCGCGCTCTGGCGTCATTGCGCGCGGTGCGACGCATAACTTCAAGGTCAGTTTTACCCCAACGACTAGTGGCATGGTGTCGGTAAAGGAGTTTCAGGTGGTGGTGCTTGCAGGCAACTCGGTTCCCATGAGGCTCCGGGGTGTCGCCACTGCGCCTTCTGTCCACCTCTCTACGCGGACGATTGACTTTGGCGACGTGCAGCTTGATGATGGGGAGGTGATGCCATTATATCGGCAGCCGAACTCTCGGCGACGCTTCTTCAACATCAAAAACAACTCGAATGTGGCGACGGAGTTTCACACGCTGCTGACATCGCCTGGGGCGGTGTTTGTGGTGACGCCGGTGACGGGTGCGCTTCCGGCCAAGAGCAGTGTGCGGATTCAGGTGGAGTTCTGCCCAACACACCCAATCAACTACTTGCGCCGACTGTTGATTCTTGTGAAGAACATGGAGAGTTTTCTCTATATTGATGTTTTCGGCTCCGCCTACAACCATGTTCTGCGGCCGCTGCCGTTCGGAATGGAAGAGGTGGAGGCGTTCTTTCTGCGCCACGATTGCGGTCTCGCTGGGGGGGAGCCCGGTGATTTGGCCGTCATCACGAACGGGTTGCGCAACTACCGCCCGTATAGTGAGTTGATTGAACAATTGCCATTGTCCGAGGACGCAGCGCTGGGTTTGCAGAGGTTGATGGAATACTACAGCAGCAATAAACGAAAGAATCGCGGCAAGGCGGTGGTGAGCTTCTCGTGCTTGTCATCGCCATTCTCCACGGGTGCAGCATTTTGCCTGAGCAACGATACGCTGGTCTTTCCGTACGGTGAATCTGAGGAGAAGCTCATCACAGTGTACAACAGAAGCAGCAGCGCTGCGAGAGCGTGCTGGTGTGTTCCGATCGGTTGTGCCTTCACCGTCACGCCAATGCAGGGCGACGTGCCCCCGTGCTCGTCCTGCAGCTTTGTCGTGTCAGTGGCTTCGATCGCATCTGCACCACTTGCCGACCAATTCCTCGAGTGCTATGTGAATTATTCCGTGATGCAGTCCTTCCTCCTCGTCGAAGAAGGCGCCTTCACACCACCACATTTTTTTACGCTGCGATGTCAGCGTCATTTGAAGCCCCCTGTTGGGGCTGAGGGAGGCGCCGTGTCACCTGTCATCAAAGCCACTAAGTCACTCATCTTTCCCGCATGCCGACCGGGCGATGTTGTGCACACCGTTCTTTACGTGGAGAACTATGGCGATGTGGCGGTGATGTTTACGATTCAGGCACGTATGGAAAGCTTCGATCCACATGGTGTGGCGCATGAAACCGCGTCCAACCTGCAGTTTCTGTCTTGCAACCCGTCCAGTGGTCTCATTCCGTCACGTCAGCGATTGCCTGTGATTCTGTCGTTTTCTCCACAGTGGCCGGCACTTTTTCATGGTGAGGCAAGAATCATTCTCAATGACAGTCAGCAGGATGAGATCAGGGTGACCCTTCACGGCGAGAGCTTCACACCACAGCTGGTGATTGAAAGGGGTAACATGATTTTCTTGCGTCCTACGTGCGTGACGGGGGATACGCGTCACCAGCTGAGTATTTTAAACCCGACATGTATTCCTATTTTATTTGAGGTGTTTCCATCGTCTGGGCTTTGCGGTGTTGTGCAATGTGATGCTTCGTCCGGTCTCCTTGACCCCGGACAGAGGGCGGAGTTGACGCTGATCTTCACCCCAACTGAGGCGGTGGTGTACGAGGGCCATTTGAATTTCTTGGTTACAGATGGCTCTACTCTGCACACGGCATCCGCAACGTATGACCGCGTCCGTTGCATTCCGCCTGAAGAGGAGAATCTCGGAATTAGAGAGGATGTCAGAGCATGCACCATTTCATGCTCATGCATGGGCGAGGGCCGTTACGCCGTGGTTGAGGTGGAGCCGGTGACGATGGAGCATGAGGGCCCTGCCATGCAGAAAAAGACTTTTGAGTGGACCATCTACAACAGCAGTCTTTGTGAGGTGAGCTACGAGGTGCGTTGGGTGTCCATAACAGACCCGACACATTGGAAGGACGACGAGGCACCACCGGTGCAACTGAGCCACAATAAGTGTGGCAAACTGGCGGCACGCTCCCACACGGTGGTGCTTGTCACTCTTCAGCCTCGGGCTGGGTTTTCCGAGTACATTTTGTACACGCTTGTGGGAGGGAGCGAAGTGTCCCTTCATACAATTCCAGATCCCACCAGTCTTCAGGAGGTGCAGCAACACGCGCATTGTGAGGTGCGGTTGAGGGGCACACGGCCTGCCGTTCAAATCACTGATGTACGCTCGCTGCAGCAGCATAAATCGCAGTTGTGGTGCCAACTCTCTATCAACACTGTGAATGAGGTGCTTGCTGCGCCTGTGCAGGCGATTGATGTGGAGAAGGACTCGTTCGCCTTTCCAAAGTACATCCAAGGACTTGAGCCCATCTTCATGGACATTGGTGTGGGTTGCGTTCACCATATGAAGAAGGAGGTGCTGCTACGTGTGGAAAACGCGGGTCAGTGTCCTGCGTCTTTCCGTTTCTGGTATCCCACCGAACATGAGGGCGGCGATGAGACGTGGTTTATTGAAGATGAGGAGTTAGAGGCCGTGCGGCAGATGCTGTCAGATCGCCTGCTAGAGATTTCGCCACGGGAGGGAACTATTCCCGTAGGCTCGCACAAAATCATCACCATCGTTTACCGACACAGCATCGTTGGTGCGCATTGTCTCCCGGTTCTTCTCCGCCTGAGCGAGGGGAAGAAGGCGCTTCTGGTGCTGGAGGGCCGCACAGTTCCACCTGACGCCAACACGCTTGCTTTCCATCATTCTGCCATCTACAATCTTCACCCCGTAGCCCTTGGAGATATGGAACCACCACTGCAGACCACGACAATTGAAAACACAGCAACACGGGCGGTGGACTATGTTGTGCAGGATGAATTGACACAGCTTGTGGATGGAGGGAACTACGGGTTTCCAGTGTTCCAGTGTCTGAACCCGACCGGTGTGATTCCTGCTGGTGGCACCGCACAGTTGAATTGGTACTTCCGCCCACTAGAGGCACGCAGCTACAGTATAGAGGTGGTCTTGCACGTCATCCACGGTGAGGAGTACTCTCTGCAATTTGTTGGTGTCGGTTATCACCCAAAGAAAATGTTGCCCGAGGTGACATGCGCCTTGATAAATGAGGCATTTCTCTCCATACCTGTTTCGCCTTCGCTGCGTCTCCCAACCGAGAGCTGCCCCGTTTCTCTGTCAATGGACGTGATGCGTGTTGGGACTACCCCGTGCTTTTCCCTCCACCGCCGCGTCTGTTACATTGAGAACACGCACGCACGTCACACGTACGCCTTTTTCTGGAGCACGGAGCTCTCACCCGGCAGCTCAACGGTGGTGGTGACGCCGCCCAGTGGCATGGTTGGACCAGGGCAGCGGGTGCGTTGCCATTTGGTGCTGCAATGTGGCAGTCTGAGCCAGATACTGGAAACTCCTGTTTTTTGTCGCATTCACAACGAATCGGTCTCTAGAACGACTGGACAAGCTCAGTGGCTTGTGGGGCAGGCCGTCATGAAGGGCGGACAAAACGAGAGCACGGAGGTTGTGGAAGAGGAGGAAGGTCCCTTCGACGATCCGCTGTTGGATTCTAAACCACCACCCAAGCGCCCCTTCGAGCGCTCTACCTGCACCAAGCTTTGGCCGCTGGGTACAAGCAAGAAACGCATCCCTGTAACTGCAATTCCACCCGAGTATCAAAGTGTGCGTGTACTGGCAGCTTCTGTTGGTGTGGCAGCGCCGTGCGCTTCCAGCGCATCTCAGCAACCGTGCCATGAATTAGAGGGACCTGTGGTGGAGCACTCACTTGAGGTTTTGGTCCAGGCACGGATCATGCCCATTGGAGAATACGAGCGACTCTTTGGGAAGCGAGCTCTGCAGCAGACGTATTTCCCCATCATTTTCCAGAACAATGTCGATCCTCCCTCTCTTCCGGTGTCACGGAACGAGGGGCCCACGATGTACTCTGCTGAACCGGCAAAAGGGGCAGTGCAGGTGCTGGAGAGGCTTCTTCGCACCATCATTGCGCAGCCACATGTTCGGCAAGCCTTTACAGAACCCATTAATGCGAAAATTCCCTACTATAGGGACTTGGTGCCCGCTTCGGTCACCACATCTGCCCCCAAGCAGTCTAGATCGTTGGGATCGGCGTCTCTAAAAGGGGAAACAGAGATGGAGCCACTGCTTTCACAAGACACACCTGCAACTGCTCCGCCTGTTCCGAGTCTGGTGGCGCAGCCCCAGGGAGCAATGCTGAACCTGGTGGAGGGGCTCTTCGCCGACATGACGATTCAAGCCGTTGATGCCGCCATGAGGGAGCTGCGTGTTTCCCCGTGACCGGCCATCAATGGAGCGGGGATGTTTGGTGGCAGTTGGTGCCATTTCGTCTGTCCGTGTCCGTGTCCGTGTCCGTGTCCGTGTCCGTGTGTGTGTGTGTGTGTGTGTGTTCAAGTATGTAAAGTCCGAGTCAAACAAGACGGGGAAGCTGAAGAGCTGTACGTGCCTTCTTTTCTTTTTTCCCCGTTCATTGTTCAGCACTTGTTTTCTTTTTTCCTTTTTTTTTTCGTCTGTGTTCTTGTTTTCTGGCACTGCCACATTTTATTTGTCGTTGTTGCACCATTCCTGCATTCTATTACCTTCTCTGTGTGCCTTCCACGTTTCTGCTGTTCCTTCTTTTTTTTTTTTGTTGCTTCTGCTTTTGTTGAATCCATTTCACTCCCCTGCGCACACCTCAGTTCAAGGAAACACCATGGGCTTTCAGAAGAGGAAGGCGGAGGTGACGGTGCGCACGTCGCAGTTCAAGGTGAACAAGCTGCTGAACCGTCGGCAGTTCATTGTGGAAGTGAACCACCCCGGCTGGTGCGGCACCGTCCCCGCAAAGCTCATCCGCAACCGTCTGGCCTCGCTCTACAAGGTCGCCGACGAGAACCAGATCTCTGTCTTTGGCTTCAAGACGAAGTTCGGTGGAGGCAAGACGACTGGATTCGGCCTCATTTACGACGACCTCGCCGCCATGAAGCGCATCGAGCCAAACTACCGGAAGGCCCGCCTTGGGATGGGCAAGAAGAAGCTGCCGGCCCGGAAGTCTGTGAAGGAGCGCCGCAACCGCAACAAGAAGATCCGCGGCAAGGCGAAGGGCAAGATGCAGACAAAGAAGAAGTAGGCGTGTCCCCGGGATCTGCAGTTGGTGCCATCCTGTTCTTGTTTGTTTTCTTTTCGTTTTTCTCGAACTGTTTTCTTTCTTTCTTTCTTTCTTTCTTTCCTTTCGTTGCTTCCACGCATCTGCGTGTGTGTAGGGGGTGGAGGGGGGGACCTTCTGTCTCGCTCCATGGCGATGACGCGAGCGGACACCACCTTGAGACGCTACAGCCGCGTGACGTATTGTTTTTCTTTTGAATTGCCGCCTTTTGCCCGTTGTTTTCTTTTTTTTTTTTAATTGGGTGTTATTGTTGCTTTTGTCCGCTCTCGCACTTCTTCTTGTGCTGGGGCGCAGAGGAAACACCATGGGCTTTCAGAAGAGGAAGGCGGAGGTGACGGTGCGCACGTCGCAGTTCAAGGTGAACAAGCTGCTGAACCGTCGGCAGTTCATTGTGGAAGTGAACCACCCCGGCTGGTGCGGCACCGTCCCCGCAAAGCTCATCCGCAACCGTCTGGCCTCGCTCTACAAGGTCGCCGACGAGAACCAGATCTCTGTCTTTGGCTTCAAGACGAAGTTCGGTGGAGGCAAGACGACTGGATTCGGCCTCATTTACGACGACCTCGCCGCCATGAAGCGCATCGAGCCAAACTACCGGAAGGCCCGCCTTGGGATGGGCAAGAAGAAGCTGCCGGCCCGGAAGTCTGTGAAGGAGCGCCGCAACCGCAACAAGAAGATCCGCGGCAAGGCGAAGGGCAAGATGCAGACAAAGAAGAAGTAGGCGTGTCCCCGGGATCTGCAGTGGAGTTGTGGGCACGGCGAGGCATTGCCCCACCAACGCAGCGGTGTATTCCTCATGTCCCCCTCTCCTTTTTCTTCTTTTTTTTTTTAAATCTTTTTAATTCCCGCGGGTAAACCTGTCGGAGTTCGTGGCTGTTGTATTCGTCCCAAGCACACTTTTGGTCTGCACTGCGTTTGACTCTCTTTCTCCTTACATCTCTCCACCTTCCCCCTTTTCTTCTTTTTGTTTCTGTTTATTCTCTTGGGTATGCAAAGTGTGAAACAAACAAACAAACATCAACAACATCAACAACAATAACAAGGTAGCAATGACTCTCTCTGCAGTTGATGGTTGAGGGCGATTCTGCGTGCGTGTGTGTTTGTGATGTGGAGGGCCTCTATCGTTGCCGTGCCACGGGTCTCGCTCTGTTGCCGTTGATGACGTCGGAGTGCGCTGATATCTCTCTCTCTCTGAGTGAGTGAGTGGGTGTGGATGGCGGGAGGGATCGTTGTGATCCATGAATTATTCTCTTCTCCCCCAACATGCCGCCTCCTCTCCGCTGCAGCACTCGTTCTCTCCCCCCCCCCCCCTTTTTTTCTCTTCTTTTGACTCTGCCGTGGGTACCTTCATGAGACGAGAGTTCTACCGGCTGTCGGCGATATGCACAGGTGTACATCAGGGGTCTGCTTTGGTTGGCGTGAGTCCCCCACACGGAGGTGGTTTGTGAGGATGATGATGATGATGATGATGATGATGATGTCGTCAGATGTCTTACGTTTCAGCGGGCACGTGCTGGCGGCATGTACCGAGTGGAAGGGTCTACAGTGCTGCACAAAGGTGGTGGGTGGAGTCCCTACCGTCCGGTGATTTGGGGCCTGGGGACGGCGTCGGGAAGCGGCAGGTTTTTCTGCGAGATTACAACCAACACGGGTGCATGCACGTTCGGCCTCCGCAGTTTGGAGGCGTTCTGAGCGGATAGCGATCCGCAGGGTATTGAACTTGAGAGGATGTACGCACCCTGCACCAGCGGTGAGTCGCTCTCTGGTGCCGCCTGCTGGCTGTTTAACTCTCAGACCTTCACTGTTGGTCTATAGTTGCTTCGGAATGCAAGAAACTCTGGCGCCTGTCTTTTAAAAAAATTTTTATTTGCCCGTATTGGGGGGCGCGCTTTGGATTTGTTGTCGACACGGACGCGGGATGCGTGCAGCTCTGCGCAAGTGACGAGTGTCAGGGTCTTGTGTTCGACACCCACGTGGAGCTGAGTGGCAGAAGCCTCCTGCCCGTGCATCGCGGGCTGGCGGGGATGGATGGATGGATGCGAGTAACAGGAACCTTGGCGTTGCGAACAGGGGCGCCTTCGTGAGCCCGTCCGCACGAGTAATGCAGAAGGGGGGAGGTGAATTGGCACGCGCGTGTGGAGACGCTGGTGAGTTGCAGACAATTGACAAAGCAAAACAAGACACGCACACGCAAGTTTATTTATATAAATAAATAAATAAACGCGTGTGTGTGTGTTTGTTTCGGGTGTGCGGCCAGCAGATGACCATTCCCCTGCCTTGGGGCGTGCTTTTCTTCCCCTCTTCATCCACCTGCGTCCACTTGTTTGTCCCGTCACAGTTGCCTCTCTGTCTGGGCGGCTCGCCGGGTTCATGTTCAACAACGCACTCTTCGCTTGCTGCGTCTTGCGGTTGTGTACCATCGTTATGATTGTCATTATTATTATTATTATTATTTTTGCAATTATTTATTTGTTTACTTTAATTGCCCTGCTGCGTTGCCATACCGCGTGGCGGGGGTCGGTGCTGCGGCAGTTGCGTAGCAGCAGGGGGGGAGGGGGTTGGGGGCTTGGAAAGGAAGATAGGTCACTGTGTGAATACAAGGCGAAGTGCGGCATGGCGACCCAATCATACACGGCAGACGTGACCGAATGCCATCCTGGGACGCCCAAAATGTCAGAGCGTGGTGACTTCGACCTGTACGAGCTGCCAACGAAGGAGATGGAGCTGGAGGTGGGAGACGACCACCACCACCAGCAGCAGCACCAGCAGCAGCAGGAACACGAAAGTGATGATGATGAGCAGGACGAAAAAGGAGGAGGAGGGGGAGGAGCATCGCAGTCGGACCCAACAATGTCGAATACGTCAAGTAAAGTCAAGACTGGATTCATGTGCGATCTCTGCAACGAGCGGATTCTTAACGATAGAGAGGTGCACCTTCGAGTGCACCACGCAACGCTTCGTGGTTGGTGCAACTCTGTTCTGCTCGAGGAGAGAAATGAGGTGATGAACATGACGGTGGAGTTAAAACACACAAAGGCACTTGGGGACTTTGTGGTGGAGAGTGTTGCGCACCTTGACAAGGGCCGAAAAGCGTTTGAGGTGGTTCAGCGTGCGTCCCGCCAGCTTAATGAAATCTTTAACTTGTCTTCGAAGGAGCTGATGGTGTTTTTATTTGGGAGCTGCGTCTCGTCTGGCTCATGGGATGGCGTGGGAGACGCGGATTTCACAGTACTGAATCTGAAGTCTCTGGATAAACTTGACTGGCCGCCCCCAAACGAGGCGGCATTTATCCTCAAATTCGCCAGGCTCTTGCGCAGAGCCGGTTTCCAGTTTGATGAATTGACGCCGGTTATACGGGCACGTGTGCCGGTCGTGAAACGGGTGCAAAAGGTGCGGATGCCGCTGCGTCTTTCGGATCCTCTGGACAGTTTCAAAATTGTGTACCATTACGACGAGGGTTCATCCAAGTGGAGGTTGGATGCGTTGATGGAAGAACTGCGGAAAAAGGGGGCGGAGATTGAGGATGTCACGCCAACCTATCTAACGGCATCCCTCAAGCAGGACGAGGCAGCCATGCGTCTCTTCTACAGGAGGGAGCGGTGCGACTTGAGGGGGTTGTGCAAGTTCTGGAAGGTGGACCACCCACTTCCGGATATCTTCTCGCTCGATTTTGACATCAGCTGCAGACCGATGGGAGTGCGAAACAGCTGGTTGATGCGGTCGTATCTTCTCCAGGGCCCAGAGGTGCGCGCAGGGAGTGCCTTTCTGAAGCGGTGGAGCAAGCAATGGGGCATCAACAACCCAGTGAAGGGATTCCTCACGTCCTACGCGGTCACAATTCTTTGGGTGCACTTCCTGCTTCGTTCGGGGTTTGTGCAATACGTCGTCCCTGACTCGGTGCCGTATGCGCCGATTCCCTTGCAGCAGGAGGTGCCCTACGTTCCTCTGCTTCGGAACACCGGTGATGGTGGCGATTCCCCTGGCGATGTGTTGCGCTGCACGAGTCTCGAAGAGACTCGGTGTACACTAGGCGATCTTGTGACAAGATTCTTCTTGTTCTATGTGAATTTCCCGTGGGAGGAAGAAGTAGTGACATTGCGGATGCGGAACTATGAGCCCGTGATGGAGCGGAGATCCATCGGCTGGGTGGAGGCAAATGAAGTGCACGCTTCCACCCTGCGGGACTGTGTGTGGTATCGTGTATGCATTGAGGACCCGTACGAAGAGAACTTGAATCTCGGCCGCCATCTCTCTCCGGATAAGTCCGCCTTTGTAAAGGCACAGTTTGTTCGCGCCTTTGCAGCTGTGATGCACGGCAGGCTGCAACAACTCCTTGTGGACGAGCAGCAAATGGCGAACGCCACGGTGCAAGCACAACTGCGACGTGCGGAAAAGGAGGGGAGTTTGGATGAGAATGAATTTTCTTCCTGGTCTCTTTCAGATGTGCGGGAGCTTCTCATCGCGCGGTTGGGCGAGAGGGCGTTGGCGCAGTACGAGCTGCAGCACCGAATAGAAACTCTTTGCAAGAAGCGTTCAGAAAAGTTTGCAGGTAGCAAGGAGGGGAACGAGTTCTTGCTCTCACCCCGTTCATGCCTGCGCGAAACGGACGAGAGGCTGCAAAAGGCGGGCCGTTTGGGCCTTCCCGTTTCTGACATCCACAAGGAGGTGCTGGATGCGTATTTCATTTGGGGTGGACGCATTTTTGCAACCGCGGAGGAGCGCGACATCGTCGCCCGGCACGTGAATGCCGTGTCGCGCATTCTTTCACGGGGGGGTTCCATGCAACGCGAGGAGGTGCACGCGATGATGCAGGGCGAAATTCCGACAGCTATGCGCGAAGACGCCCTCGTCGACAAGCTTCTTGTTGATGATGGCGATAAGATCTTGCATCTCGCGATCAGCGTAGATGGTGCTCCTGTGGAGTCTGTTTTGCGCATGAAGTCTCACCCAAAACCAAAAATTCCATCAAAGCCGAATCAAAAGCATGAAATACTGCACCCCGCGGGTGGGGCTTTCTCCGGAACCTGCGATCAGTGCGGGCGGAGTCGTGGCGATCTGCGTGCCACCAGCAATAGAGAGAAGGATTCGGGCCGCTACTGCCAGATATGCTGGAGGGCGTACGAGCAGGCCCAAAAAGGTAACTAGAGGGCAGTCTCTCTCTCTGTGTGCGCGTGTGTGTGTTTTCCTCACGGCGTCGCTGAGACTCTGGACGCTCTCAGCGCCTCCAGATTTTGGTGCGGTGGAGGCTTACAAAAAAGGCACATGCAGCAAGATGCGGTTAGTGCATGTACGCACACGCGCAAATGAACGAAGAACGAAGGGGGGGGGGGGGGAGGGTTTATCGGGCTGCTCGCCAATGACTTCTTTTTGTTCCCCCCTTTCAGCCATCATTCGCTGAGGGAACTCCGTTGGTGGAGTTGAAAGAAACGTGTTTTTCTCCCCCCCTTTTTTTCCCGTTTTTCTTCCGTCCCACCGCTGCGCTCCTCCTCCTCACCAAAAAAGAAAAAAAAAGAGGCGAGGAAGCCACTTTGAATGTGTACCTTCTGAACGGCGTGTTTGGTGCTGCAACGTGTCTCTTCTCCGGTTTGCATTGCAGCATGAGCGATTCTCCCTGGACTGAGCGGGGTGGTGTCATGAACCCCCCCACCACCAAAACAAAACAAAACAAAAACACAACAACAACAACAACGAAAACTCATCGGTAATTAGTTGCACCTCAGAGCCCTTCCCCGCCCTTCTTTGCCCATGAGAAATCTTCAGAGGAAGAGGGGCCTGACCGCATCGAGACGCAAATCATCACCACCACTCCAAACTCCCTTTTTGTGTGATTTGGGTGACTTGTGCGGTAAAAGGTGCTCGTCGGAAGCTGCAGCGGTTTACTGAAAAGAAACAAAACCCGCCCAACGCACACACTTTTGCCTTGTGCGGCAGGCGGCCTAAAAGGCGCTTCCAGTACTCCCTTTTCGTCAGGACTTTATGCGACAATGGGGTGGGAATCCTCGTGAAGACTTTCATATGTTTTCGTTGTTTGTTTGTTTGTCTGCTTTTTCCATCTGCACTTGCGTAGGGAATAATGCGGTGCGCTACACAACTGTAAAGAAAAAAATAAAATAAAAAATAAAATAAAACAGTGTTGCTTCCTTCTCCCCCATTTTTACATGTTTTTTCTTTTTCTTTTTCTTTTCATTTGTTGCACCAAAAGGGGGGAGGGAAAGAAAAAAAAAAGGAAGACCGATTGTTTCATGCGACTCTGCATCTGTGGGGATTGTGTCCCTCCGTCCTTCTGTTTCTCCCCACCGCGCAGGCGTAACGATGGTGACTTCCACGCCACATTCCCCCCCCCCCCCCCCCTTCCCCCGCCTGCATTTGCCCGCCCCGCACAAAACACGGGAGGTGGAAAGGTGCAACTTTCCGGCGCCATCGAGCTCCACCGCATGCTCATGGGCGTCTAGTGCGTTGCACCGAGATGCAGCACCAGGCCCACTGTCTAAAACCACTTTTTGTCGTCTCCCCCCCACCCCTCTTCCACGCAATGTGCCACAAACGTCTGCTACGCGGTGTACTCATGGGCAGTATTTCTTCGGTTGCGAGTTGCACCACCAAAGCGGCGTGAGAACAGCTCCTCCACCCCACTACCTCCCTCTCTCCCTCCATCGATGAACTGCACCCATTCCACACACCGACACCGATACCGATATACACGACAAGCAGTTCTTCTGGGCGCCTTTCTCTAAGGCACGTCGTTGCCTTGGTGCGTCATGGCGCAAGTAGATACTGCGAGAAAACGACAACAACAACAACAAAAAGCAACGCTGGGGGGAACGTGTTGCACATTCCCCTCGTGAGCAGACCCTCTCTTTCAACTTCACCGCGTTGTTGCCGTTGTTATGAGTGTTTTCCTGCGGAAAGCAGCCTCACACATGCATATATTGCACACATGGATACGAATCTGGCTTGGTCACATTCCACTTTGATTTTCTTCTTCTTCAAAGCTCTTGTAGTCAAGAGGATGCCGACGGTGGAGGAACTGCAGCAGCAGCTCGAGGCCCTTCGAAAGCATCACAGAGAAGTGGAACAGCAGGAGATTCTCGCCTTTGAGAAGGTCAGCAAGGAGCTGGCCGACATGCAGGAGCTGACCGAAGCACTTGAAAAGGAAGAAAAGGAGCTGGAACGCCACTTCAGCTCGGGGCGCCGTAGTGATGGGCAGGAGGTCGTCTGTGATCTGCTGCCGCTCGTTGGGAACATTGTGTTGGGCCTCGTAGACGCTGACGAGGCGAAGTGCAAGCGACGCTAGGCGGGGAAAAAAAAAATGGCTGAGAGGAACGAAAGGGGGGGGGGGGGGGGGGG
>JASANX010000945.1:0-12529 GCA_030849745.1 Trypanosoma scelopori | reverse complement strand
CGGCATGCTCCCTGATCTTCTGCCTGAGTTTCTTCAGGCAGACGCCGGACCAGACGCGAAGGCGAACACCCTCACATTGTGCGCGTGAGAGGTTGTGAGACGTTCTTCTTCCTCCTTGCCTGATGCTCGGGCG
Organism: Trypanosoma scelopori; assembly: GCA_030849745.1. Taxonomy (NCBI): domain Eukaryota; phylum Euglenozoa; class Kinetoplastea; order Trypanosomatida; family Trypanosomatidae; genus Trypanosoma; species Trypanosoma scelopori. The sequence continues at coordinate 12,396 of JASANX010000945.1, read as the reverse complement.
CGTGTGTGTCACACCTTCTCCATCTTCTTTTCATGCTCTTCACGTTGTCACCGGCCCGCGAAGTAGCGGGTTGCATCTGCCCACACACACACACACACACACACACACTCCTTTCTTTTTCTTCCGTCTGTATTGTCTTGTGCACAAAGTTGAAAAGTGAAGAAGTGCAACAAAAACAAAAAACAAACAAACCGAAAGGAAAACAAAGCAGGAGAGACCGAAATTGAGTGCAGATGAATTATATATTCGTTATCGTTTTGGGGCTACTGACAGCTGTATCTATCGGCACAACAGCTGTTGTGCCTCCTGATGTGATCCCACCCCGTGCACGCGGTGGAGAAGTCCACCGTGAGGCACTGCGGCGTGCTGAACTGCACCAGAAGCAAGAAAGGCGCCGTCAAGAATTCGGTGGCACCTCTGTCTACTCCGCGCATTCCTACGATCAGCTGGTGGACCACCGTAATCCCGCCGCTGGCATCTTCAAGCAGCGTTGGTGGATCGACCGTTCCGCGTGGGATGTCGACGCGGGACCGGCCATTCTCTACATCAACGGCGAGGGGCCTGCGTCACCCTCGCCGGGTGGGTTTGTTGCGCAGTACGGCGCCTCCGCCAAGGCAGTTATCTTCTCCCTCGAGCACCGCTTCTACGGGGAGAGCATGCCTGCCCCGCTTACTAACCGATCCATGTTGGTGTACCTGACGGTGGAGAATGCCCTTGCAGATCTGCGTGCATTTAAGCAGTATGCGGAGAAGCAGGTATTGGGAAGGAAGGTGAAGTGGCTGCTCGTGGGTGGAAGCTACGCAGGGGCGCTGAGCGCGTGGGCACGGGCATTGTACCCGGATGATTTTCATGCTGCGTGGAGCAGCAGCGGGGTGGTGAACGCAATATTTGACTACTACGCCTTTGACGGCCACCTGCTGGAGGTGCTCCCGCCCATTTGCACCGCTGCCCTGCGCACCATCTTCGACGCCTTCTCGCAGGCGTACGATGATCCCAATCAACGTGGCCCCATGATGGAGGCCTTTGGAACGCCGGATTACTTTACCAAGGAGGACATGGCGTGGATGCTTGCAGACGGCTCTGCGATGGCCGTTCAATACGGGCACAAGAATGTACTTTGCTCGAAAATACAACCCGTCAACATGAGCGCCCCGTTTAAGGAATATATCGATCTTCTAAAGTTTCTCTGGGGGGAGGATTTCACCAAGGACTGCTACTACAGCACCAAGTGTCTATCAAATATTTCATATAGCAGTCAATGGGGCGCCAACTACGCCTGGGCGTATCAGTGCTGTTCTCAGCTGGCGTATTGGCAGACAAGCTATCCGGGTAGTCTGCGGCTGGGCGACATCACGACATCGTACTTTATCAATCAATGCCGCGCGGCGTTTGGCGAGCATATTCTGCCCGACACGTTTGCTTTCAACGAGCAGCATGGCGGGCCCCGTCCTGCCACCACACGTGTGGTGGCGACGCAGGGCTCCGACGACCCGTGGATGCCGGCTGGTGTGACACACACTCTGAACAGCGAGTACCCTGAAATAACGGCACAGTGCAACGGCTGTGGGCACTGCGGCGACATGGGCAGCCCATCCGATGCTGATCCGCCATCACTTACATCGCAGCGGAAGATGTTGGCCGCCCATTTGAACAGGTGGTTGGGGGTCTGACGATGTACTAAACACGCCCACCCGTGCGCATTTGTGTGCCCTCCCTCTTTTCTTCTTCCCCACATCTTCCTTTTCTTTTTCTCTCTCTGCTTTTTGTTTCTCTCTGAGTGTCTGTGTATTCACGGCTGCTGCTGCTGCTGCTGATGATGATGATGATGCTTTTAGTGAGGTATCGGAGTCCCACTGACGGAGAAGGCGACACGCCGTTGTGCGCCTCATCCTCCTCACTGTTATTTCTTTTTTTGTGTTGTTGTTGTTATTGTTGGTTTTCCGCCTCCCCCGCGGTTTAAACAGTCACACGTGCGTACACGCAGAAGGTTGCGGAGAGGGTAAAAGCGGCAGAAGCTGAGAACGAATACGGAGCAAAAAGAAGAGTTAAAAGGGTACACATCTTTATCCCCCCCCTCCCTCCCTCCCTCTCTCTCTAAATATATATATATATATATTTAGGGGGAGAACGTGAAGGAGAACAAAGGCGAAAGGGGCAGGCCATTGCTTTACACACACACACACACACACACGCAATGGGAAACGGTATTCCTCAATCTCGCACGGCGGTGGAGGTGCACCTGGGCAAATGGGAGGCGACACTATCAGAGCTCGAGCAAGTGACGCAAACAAATCGCCGCGCCATTGAGCATGACCGAATGTACTCTGGTGGCATCGGTGCCATGGAGCACCGCCAGAGTGGTGAGGAGGACATGTTGGAACCATCGCTACGTGGCACACGTCGCTCCTCTCAGGTCTCGTTCGGCACTGGTGTCCTCGGGTCACCACAACAACAGCCATCGCAGCCACAGCGGCAGATATACACGCCCACTGAGAACAGCATGCGCAAGGTGAGTTTGGGTGTGTCGTATGCGGCGGCGAACAACACCAGCAACGCGGATGTCTCCAAAGGGCCCCTTTCTTCCGGGCACCAACCAAGGCACAACCGCCAACATGTGTTGGAGATCCGAAAAGCACGCATGGCCTTCTTCAAGAGCTACGAGACGGAGCAGCCAGAGGAGGGTTCTAACCTGATGGAGTGCAGTCACTTTGGTGCTGCCGCTGTGGCGCTCTCTTTCCTGCTCGGCGGCGAGCAGGGGTGCAAAGACCGAAAAAAGCGAGTCACCGTTGAGGACATCTTTTTTGCGGCGCATGTTCCGCTCCACTACCTTCATGGCGGTGTGCAGTCGCTGCCGGTGATGACGGATATTATCCGCGAGTTCATTGACGTTGACAATCGTTTTAAGAACGAGTACGGCCTCTCCGTGATGCATTTTGACATCTCACCTACACTTGGTCAAGTGGAGTTAGGCGGAAACGATGTCGGTGACAGGCAGACGCGGATGCAGCTGCCGGAATTCAGCAAGGCTATCATACACGATTGCGAGGAGGGGATGCATGTGATACGCATCGTCAATTACGACCCATATGTGCTGGAGCAGGAGACTCTTATTGACGCCTTCGACGATGACGACGACTACGTCGACTCTGCACTGACGGCCTCGGTGCGTGTTGCCCCGCAGCGCCGCGCACGCCGCTATACCAAGAACAACAGCGGTGCATACGCTGTCATCGTGGATGTACGTAACGTGGTGCAACTTATGGTGACACTCGCGGAGGGGGTAGTGGACGATGGGCTGCACGTCAAACTATTGGAAGTACCTGCCGCCGCATTATTCAAGGCCATGACGGTGGCGAAGGAGGGTCACCGTGCTCGTGGCTTCATCCACATTTTCCGGAAGGACAGCGTTCCGGTGATGATTCACGACGAGGTGCCTCTCATGTTTACGCCGGAGCTGAGTAGCGGGAAGGTGCTCGGCTCGACGCTGCAGGGCACACACGCCTCTGTCATCTCCGCCCACATCAGTCCTCACATTGTTGCTGTGGCGTGGGCAATGCACCTGCTTGGCGGCGTGCGGCCCAACGCGCACGGCTACGGCAACGGGCTCCCCGTCTCGGATATCATCCGCAAGATGAAGTTTCCCGCGGAGGTGTTCATTGACAGCACCCTGCCGCTGGAGGAGGTGTTCAGGTACGCGCGGGAGTACGTGCACATCACAAATCGCAATTACAACGTGGCCGTCTATCCGGTGTTGACAAAAATTTCACGCGAGGACGCGGTGCCGACCATCTCTGTCTTTGATCTCGAGTCGATCATCATTGACGTAAAGAACGCGAACGAGGACCCCGAAGTGCCGGACCACATCATGATCATTATGTATAACGCCAATGTCGCGCACAATGTCTTGTACATCTCAAACCACCCACAGTGGTGCGTCCTTGCTGGCTACGACCAAGAGACGCAGATGGCGCTTCTTATCGACGCGCACCCGAAGACATTCCTTCAGACCTGGACCTGCCCCCTCGACCGACTGCATAAGGCGATGACATCCAACGGCTACATCATCTTTTCAAAGTCTCGCGAGGCGGCGTCACGCAACAAATCGAGTGAGAGTAGCACCTGTGGTGGATCGCAGATTCTTGGATTTGTATCCGAATCCTTCCTTGTTGGAGCCCCACGTCGCATTGCGTCAACTGTACATAACCGTCTCGAGTTGCTGCAGCAGCAGGAGAATCTAGGAATGTCATCTGTTGAGATTGTAAAGACTTTTCGCTTTCCCTCACTTCCACTGAGCCCAACGATGATAGCACTTGCGCTGACCAAGTTGGGTTTCAGCACGACGTTTGAGGATGTTCTCATGGCGTTGCCATTTGAGGTGTCTTCACTCATGTTGCGTTACTTTACGCTGGAGTCAATGGCAGTGTGCTTCACGACGTACCTCAGCTCCCTCAAACTCCCTCTGGAAGTCAAAACGTTCCACACGGACCAGAAAAACGGTAATGTGCCGCGCCTGCCGTGGGAGGAGTTCAAGCAACTTGTCGCGAGTAATGTGGCGGACAGGAACGCTGCATTGATCATGCTCTTCAACGCTAACAGGGTCGAGGTGTTCGGCGTCTTCCACCCCTTTGGCTCCATTGGTCTTCTTGTTGACTACAATGCCGAGACGGAAGGTGTGATGCTGATGGACACCAACCCGAACAGTTACTTCCGCACGTGGTCGGTGCCGCTCCTCGCACTTTATCACGCGCTGCATGACAAGGACACCAAGCATCGTCGCTGTGGTTGCCTCCTTCTGACGCGCCGTAGCACAGTATTTGAGTCGCCGTTTCCGAGCCAATACTCGCGCGACGCCCCGCTGCACACCTTGCCAGTGCAGAATGTCTTTCACGTGAGTCCATCACCGCATTTTCAGGCACTTTCTTTCGCCTTTGCACAGCTGGGTTACTTTTACTCACCGGAGGAGATCTTCTATGAGGCCTATCTCAAGACGATGGATGATCAGCGTCGGCGCGGCAGCCAAGCCTTTGCGTGGCGCGATGTGGACGTGTCGCTATCGGTGATCAACAAGCAGATTGATGCCCGTTTCCTCGCGCAGGTATGTCGCATGTTTATCGAGTCTCGCAACCCGACAAAGGGAACCAAGAAGAACATGCTGAAGCGAACCAGTGGCAATAACAGCAGCAGCGAGCCAGGGTCGATTACGGTGGAGCTTCTGGATGACGTAGATATGGAGGATCTTGACAGCATCCTCAAGGATGCAACACGGCGTAAGGAAAACAACTCTGTGCTGCTACTCAATTATGATACCGCCAAGGCGCATGATGTAGTCAACTGGGGCCGGAGTGTCGCGTTGGTGAAGTCGTACAACCCCGAAACACAAAGGGTGGAGCTTTGGGAGGGTGAACACGCCGTCTTTGGCCTGCTCTGGACGGTTGACGTCCCGAAGCTGGTGGAAATTGGCGACCTGCTCAACGAGGGCCGAAGCCCATACGGTTTTGTAAAGATTGAAAAGGTGATGCACCGCGCCGAAAAAAAATCTGAGCTCCAGGGGAACATGAACGACGATGCTGACGCCGGAGACGATGCGATGGGGGGTGGCCAAACAATGCGACGAAACCGTGAGATGGTTGCAAAATTTGTCGCGGATGGCATATGAGATAATGGTGGGCGGACGGCGCAGTGTTGTGGTTGTGGCGGTGCCGAACCCCCCCCCCCCCCACGGAGGGAAAGTGTCTATGCTTGCGTGTGTGTTTGCGGGGGGAAGCAAGTGATGAGACAAAAGCGAGGCTGCACGGCGAGACGTACAAAGACGCGGTGCGGGGGCGGAATGTGAAAATGATGGAGTTTTAAAGCGCGCTCTGCCTGTGGAGCATCTCATGTATCGAGTCTTTTCATGTGACTTTCAAGGAGAAGAAGAAGCAACGGGACAAAAAACAAAAACAAAAAGTGGCGATCGTGGTTTTAGGATGTCTTTTGACTGCGTGGCCAAAGTGCGGGTGTGTGTGTGTGTTGGCGTTCTTTTCATTTTCCTCGTGGAGTGGAGTGGAGTGGAGTGGAGTGGGAGTGAAGGGGTGAGAGGCACAAGACACGGGGCCAAGAACGGCCGTGATGGCGGCCAGACACAAACACACACGCGTGTGCCTCTTTCCTTCTTTCTTTCCTTCCTTCCTGTTTCCGTGCCATCTCACTCCTTCTTGATGGGCGTTTATTTATTGTCGTTGCTGCCGTTTTGTTTCTGTGGTCCATCTGCCCAACATCACGCTGCACCGTCGCTGCGGTATCGATTGTTTTTTTTTTTTAATTTATTTATTTATATATTTATCTTTCTCCATGTATTCTGATCCCTCATGTGGGCTGGTTTGGTTTGGTGCGGCGCCACGGGCCACAGAAACAGACGCAGAAAAGAACAACAACAACAAAATAAATTTGTATAAATATGCAAAGATGGGAGGGGGAACACCCACTTCTCCACGCACGGCGATGTTCAACTACAGCTTTCATTCTTTCTTCCTCTGCTTCAATGTGTTCCTTCGCTCACGCACGTCCCTATATTTATATATATATATATTTTTTTTTTTTGTGTGTGTGCGTGTCACCACCACCCCCTTCTGTGATGTCAGGGCCGCCTGCTGCATTTCCCTCCACTCCTTCTGTTTGACATCCCTCGCTCATCCGGCTGACAGAGGCGCGTCAGAGGCTGCAGGGAAACGTGAAAAAGCGCGAAGGAAGGGGGAGAGAAGAGGGTGTGGAATGCAGGACGATTTGTCTTTTGTGCAGAAGCTGCAGGAGATATACAGCAAGAACGAGCTGTACCGCAGGCTGGAGCACATTCTCGGGCGGCCAGAGTGCGAGGAACAGGCGGAGGGGTTCTACGATGATGTGGAGGAGCTGGTGTCACTGTTTTTGCATGCTAGCGGTGAGCGATGCGGCGCATCGAAGAAACGAATAGCCGAGTCAAAGGTGGAGGATAGGGAAAAGGAGGATGACGAGGAATATGTGCTTGCCACACTCGACGAGGCTATCAACGGTGGCGAAAGCAATGAACCAGCCATTCCGCTGGCGCAACTGCGCAGTCTTGTGCACCTCATGCGGGTCCAGTTGTTGGATGTTGATTGGCACAAATGCCTTGCTGCTGGTGCGCTTGCGATTGCCGAGGGAGAACGTCGTGAGGCGGAGGAAACACTGCGAAAGAAGATCCTGCATGACGAGGAGGCGGCTGCTCAGCAGCGGGATGCGGATGGGCGGCGACGGGCGCCTGATAGCCTCGCAACAGACGCCGCGGAACGTCGCGCTGCGATGAAAGTGCGGGCGGAGGAGAAGATGCAGCTGGCGCAGTTGGTGCGTACGGGTTTGCTTGATGAGTCGGAGCTGCTGCAGATTCGCACCGACGAGGAGGAGGTGGAGCAGGTGGAACTGAATGAGGAGGAGCCGCGGTTTCTGCGCGGTATGGTGCGGCACAGGCTGATCAACTACCGTGCGCTGCTGCCGGCGGAGCAACTGATGCGCGCTAGTACGGTGATACAACGGGAGTCCATCATTGCACGCCGCGCTGCACAGCAGGAGAGCGCACAGGATATTGAGACGAACAGCATGCGACGTGCTGCACTGGCGCAACAGCAGCGCAACAAGGACAGACAGATTCTCCAGGCAAGGGAGCGCCGTCTGCAGCGGTTGGCCGACCAAACACGCAGCGGTGCTGGTGGCGGTGGCGGTGGTGCGGGCGGCAGGCGCAACAAAACGGGTAATGAAGAGGGGGGAGAAGATGAGGATGAGGATGATGAGGGCGGATATAACGGGAATGCTGATCACTACCAAAAAGACGGCAAACTTCTTCTTCACTGCGAGCTCCAAGAGCGGCCCGAGGAGTATGTTGGCGGCTTCCGCTCCACGCGGGATTTACCGTCGCGGTTGCCCCCGTGGATGAAGCGCAGCTTTGGAGAGAAACCGCGCTTTGGCCCAGCGCAGACCTCAGAAAGCATTGCAGACCAGCGGCGTGGGCTGCCTATTTATGCCTATCGCGACCGCTTTCTGCAGCATGTGGATGCGCACAAAGTTACCGTGCTCGTTGGTGAAACAGGGAGCGGAAAGACGACGCAGATACCACAGTACCTCGTTGAACATGGCTATGGCAAGCGTGGTATTGTCTGCTGCACTCAGCCGCGGCGGGTGGCGGCCGAGACGCTCGCAATTCGCGTATCCGAGGAGTATGGCTGTCGTCTGGGTGAGGAGGTTGGCTACACCGTACGCTTCCGTGATGTTACCTCGTCGCTAACAAAGATCAAGTACATGACGGATGGCATGCTGCTGCGCGAGGCCCTCCTTGACGACACATTTCAGCGGTATAGTGTCATCATACTTGACGAGGCGCACGAGCGTTCAGTGAATACAGATCTGCTGTTTGCCATTGTGCGCAACGCAACACACAAGCGCCCCACGCTGAAGGTGATTGTCACATCTGCCACACTTGAACGCGAAAAGTTTTGCACATACTTCAACGTCAGCGATGTGTTTTTCATCGAGGGACGAACCTTCCCGGTTGAGGTGCACTTCCTTGCGGAGCCAACAGATGACTACCTCGACTGCGCGCTCAAGACGGTGATGAAACTGCATCTTGAGGAGCCTCCAGGTGATGTGCTGGTGTTTCTCACGGGACAGGAGGAGATTGAACTTGGTGGTGAGCGCCTGTTCCGCTGGATGGAGAAACTGCGCGCTCTTAGCCCATCCCCGGTGCCAGATATGCTCGTCCTGCCGCTTACCGCCTCTCTGCCGCAGGAGGTGCAGTCGCGCGTCTTCGAGCCAACGGCACCGCTTTGCAGGAAAGTGGTGCTCGCCACAAACGTTGCCGAGACTTCCATCACAATAAGTAATCTCTGCTTTGTCGTGGATAGTGGGTTTTGCAAGCAGAATGTGTTTGACGCAAGGACGGGCATGGAGCAGCTCAAGATTGTTCCGGTTTCGCAGGCGCAGGCACAACAGCGGGCAGGACGCGCTGGGCGCGTTGGTCCTGGCAAGTGCTTCCGCATGTTCACAGAGCTGCAGTTCCATGAAGACATGGAGCCCGCCACAGTGCCAGACATTCAGCGCTCAAATTTATTCCATGTAGTGCTGCAGCTAAAGGCAATGGGCATCAATGATCTCTTCGCGCTTGACCTCATGGACCCACCACCACAGGAGACACTCGTGCTGGCGCTACAGAAGCTGCGTTATCTCGAGGCGCTCGATGATGACGGGCTTCTGACTCCCCTGGGTGGTCGCATGGCACATCTTCCCATCGACCCCTCACAGAGCAAAACGCTGCTGACGGCTGTTGACTTTGGCTGCAGCGAGCCGGTACTCACAATTGTGTCCATGTTAGCTGTGCAGAGGCGTGGAGTGTTCTACCGACCGAGGGATCAGCACGAGGCCGCAGACGCTGCGAAACGTCAGTTTCACCAGCCGGAGGGTGACCACATCACGCTACTGGCAGTGTACGATGCGTGGGTGGCAAATGGTCTCAGTGAGGAGTGGTGTAAGCATAATTTTTTGAAGCACCGCATGTTGACGGAGGCCCGTGATACACGTGAGCAGTTGAGTGAGATGCTGCGCAAGCGCCACGCAACAATTTCGCACCACAACGACGATGCGTTGACGGAGGTGCGACGGGCGATCACCGCCGGGTACTTCTTCAACGCTGCTAGACGCATCACCGACGTGGCCTACGCCACACTGGCCGAGCGACGTGAGGTATATGTTCATCCCTCGTCATGCTTGCGGGATGCACCAGCGAAGCACCTGCTGTACAACGAGCTTCAGTTAACAAGCCGTGAGTACATGCGAGAGCTGCTGGTAATTGAACCACAGTGGCTGGTGGAGCTCGCCCCAGCCTTCTACAGTACGCCACGGAAGGGTAAGCTGACGAAGGAGCAGCGGGCGGAACGGCTCAACCCGATCCTGCGCGCCTGGGAGAGCGGCAGTTCCTGGCGGATATCAAAACAGCGACGCCGGAAGTGATGCTCTAACGCAACTGGCTCCTCTCCCTGTTGGAAAGAAAGAAAGAAAGCAAAAAATAGCTGGTACGGAGTCAGCAGCTGCACCATGGTGTGGGATCATTGCACGGACAGCGCGGTGTGTAAGTGTCTACGTGTGAAGCTGGTGGACGCGGTCGTGGGTCATTGCTGCTGCCCTTTTTTTTTTTTGATTTGTTTCTTCTTCTTCTTCTCTTCCCCTTCCCAGCACCAAGTGCCAGTGTTTGCTTCTGATTGGGCGACCGGAGGATCGAATAGCAGGAGGGCACTTCTCCGTTTGGTGTGCGATGTTTTTTGTGTCCCCGTACGCTGTCTACCCGCGGCTCTTCGTGGAACGGGTATTCAAGGGGCTCTATCAGTTAGGCACCGTTTCTCATGTCATTAGCTTCATTGTGGTCACGACACACTTTTTTGTGAGGCAAGAGTTGAGTTTCACTAACGACGCTCCCGCGTTGAATGGCATTATGGCACCGGGACTGGCGGCAATGATGCAGAATTGCACGTACAATGGAGTGATTCAAATTGGGACTCTGCAGAGCAAAACGGAGGTGACGGACGCGTCGCTCCCCGCCCCACTCATTGCGATGGCTCAGCACATTGTCATCATTCTCGTAGTGCAGTTTTTTGCAATCGTGAACAACGCCCTGGGGATGGCGAACTACTCAGCGGGGAGTCATCATTTGCGCCTTCTCGGCGTGCACGTGCCTCTCTACCACATCATGACGACCCTCTCCTTTGTATACTGCATTGTGCTCATTGTGTTGGTGTGGGTGGTGTACCCCGTACGGATGTTCTACACCGAGGCGATATCCACATGTGTGCGGGAGTTGAATGGGCGCAATTCTTCTGTGCAAATTGCGGTGGGGTATGACGGGTTTCACATCTTCGAAACCCCCCTCGAGTGGTCTTTTGCCGCTGCCGTTGTGAATATTTTCATCTACACAATAGGGGCAATGGTGCTCACAGCAAAATCGATGGATCCGGCAACGGTGCTCTTGTCAGAGTCTGAATTGCCATGGGAAACACGTGGTGTGGCATGCAAAACGGATAAGGCAGCGCTGCGCATCCACACGGCAGCGCGCGAGGCGATTCTGAGGGAGGCTCGTGCCGCGATGAGTCGCGGTGAAGAGGTGCGCATTGCGCGCGGTTATGCCCTCATGACGGAGGCCGCCTACCAGGCGCAGGTGAATGAGATGCGGCAGCATTTCGCGGAGCGGATGAAGGAGCAGCAGTTTGAGCATATGCGCACCTACTTTGAGCACGAGTCTGACCTTGACGAGGGTGGGTTGCATTGGCGGCAGCAACAACAGCAACAGCATGAACAACAACAGCAGCAGCAGCAGCAGCAGTACGGCCACAACCTCTCGCAGGCATCGAAATTGCAGCTGCCGCCTGCAACAACAACGACACCAGATGTCGCCGATCAATTTGTCGATGTAGAGTGGTCTCCGCATTACGCTGAAGAGTTCGGATTCGCTGATGTGTTAGACGAGCGTGAGCACGGAGGGTATATACAAAACCAGTACGACTACCTTCTAGAGGCAGACGATGGCGGCGAGCTGCCATGTGTTTCCCCCTTAGATACAGGCAGGCATCATCATCATTATCGACTGCACAAGGGGCGACATAACCAACGTCACTACCGCAAGAGGAATTGCGCGGACTCTGGTACGGTGGGTGTAGCTGCCTCTGGCACTGAAAACGGCGCGGTGCTGCAGCCCACTGATGATGAGGTGCAGGGTGAGTTTCATGGGCTGCAGGATGATGGGCACCCACATCGGCGGCGTCGTGAACATCGACGTCGTCACCATAGCCAGAACCACAACAGTCACCCGAGCAACGGATTCCAAACGTTTGCGGAGGGAAACGCGGAAACGGAGATGGACTGCGAGATGATGCCTTCGCCCCTCGATAAGGCGGACGAATTGTAGACCAAACTTTCTTATGATGCTTCTGATTTTGCGTACCTCAATCCCCCTTCCCTTCCCTTCCCACTTCCTCTTCTGTCGATATAGATGTGACGCTCCTTGTCTGTTCTTTTCGAGGGCTTGCGACGCGGGAGTGGGGTGTGTCCAGCCTTTAAATGTTGCTTGGGGTCACGGGAGTCCTGTTTTATTTTTATTCGTTTCCTTCTTTGCTGCAATTCCCACCATCACGCAGGGCCTGTCGCAAGGTGTAACTTGTTGAGGGAGACAAATGCGTTTTTTTTTTCCCTTTTTTTGAATGAAACGAGGGGAATGTCGGCAAACGGCGCGCCCATTGTCACCATCTGGCGCTGGAAATGGACGACCATCGCGAGAGTATTCGTGCAGCGGTTGTGAAGTGCAGCGGCAGTTTCATTCGAGTTTCGCCCAGGTGGTGGTGGTGGTGGTCGTCCACGTTCGAGTTGCCA
>JASANX010000944.1:10838-53999 GCA_030849745.1 Trypanosoma scelopori | reverse complement strand
AGAGCCATAAAGAACAATTCCCGGATAGCACTGGAGGATAGTGGGAAGGGCGCGATTGGATGCAGCGGGGACCGTCCCCGTCCGTGTGGCGACGCTGCTGCTGCTGTTGCCGACGGTGGCGCTGCAGTGTAGAAGCGGTGCAGTCACGAAAAGAAGGAGCAGCAACGCTGGAAGAACGCGCAGCGGCGGCGGCATTTTGGTTCCTTCTGGTGGCGTGCGGTGCATGACGCTGGCGGGGTTCCTCGGATGAGTTCTTGAATGTGTGTGCGGGAGTATTAACGTCTACAGAAGGCAGGCAGGCAGAGAGGCAGAGCGAAACAAGTGCAAAGCAAGTCAGGCAGACGCAGAGGGACGAGAGAGAAACAACGCAGCCGCACACGCATATACACGCGCACCTTGTCACAATGACAGCGGCGAGAGGATGAAAAGATATTGACGCAACGCTTCACTCTTCGCACGGCGGAGCAAACGTCCACCTCGACATCCTTTTCTGCACACGCTGAGCGCTCGTAAGCGGTACACTGTCGCGTCGCACACCACGCTGCTGCCCCGACAGGCTCTGCGTGAACCGCGCGGCGGCTTTGGTGGCGGTGCTGGCGGAGAGCGGCGGGCTGTCCACCATAAAGTTGCCACCCTAACAGGCACGCAGTCCATGCGCCCCGCTGCTTGATGGCGTCTGCGGCGGGAATCAGCGCGCACCGCAGATGAAGGCGCAGCGTATACCGTTCCCTCAGCAAAGCCAAGTCCAAGCAGCAGCAGCGTTGCATCGGATGGCAGCGCAATGGTGTTGCGGTCCACGCCAACGATACGCATAGGACTGCACGGCGGCGACGTCGGCACACGTGAAGCATTATGCGCAAAACTTCAGAACAACAACAGCAGGAACCGAAAGTGAAGTTCCCGCGTATCGTGAAGCGCGAAGGGGGAGACGAAACCCTCTCCCGCAGCAGCAGCGCCAGGAAAGAAGATCAAGCGGGAAGGAAGTCCAGTTTCAGTGAAGGAGCAACCCTCCAAGGTGCAATGCGCAGTTTGCCAGACGAGTTTCCTCAGCATATGCTCGCTGATGGCGCGCTGCCGCAGAGTCCGCGGAGGACAAGGGGCACAACACCACAGCAAGCATGGACTCACGAGGCACAGCATGGCACAACACGACTTGAGGCCAGATATTGTGAGAACAAGCCAACGCACAGCCAGCGCGAGGAAGGCAGTCTGCGCCTTCTACGCAGCCTCAGATCTGCAACCACTTTGCTCGCGAGCGACACGGCGTGGACAGCGGAGATGCGGGAAGGTGCGCATCACGAAGAAGTTGGCGCAGCACCTCCTCTCGAAGTGGAACGGCTCTGTCCTCAATGATTTCCACAGCAGAACCCTCACGAGCGGGGACGGGATTCTCTTCCACCGAATCGCTTGCGGGAAATATATATATATGTGTGTGTGTGTGTGTGTGTGTGCTCTACGATGGTGGCTGGCGTGCGGAGGAGCCATCGATGCAATTTGTAAAAACACGAGGAAAGAAAAAAGAAGATAACTGACGAAGAATAGTCAACCGTCGCCTTCTTATTCTGTCACGCCAACAAGAAGGAGTGCAATGAGGTGAAAGCTGAATCCGCCACGCCGTTGTAGTGTGACGAGGGTTGCAAAGAGAGAGGAGGGGATTGTGAGATGCTTTGCTTGTCCAAAGGCAGTTTTCATGCACACTGCCTGCCGGGGAAAAGATGGTGCAGGTAGGTTTTCACAGATTCCCTGCGTAATTTCTTTTTCATCCTGCACCGTAGATGGGAAGAGTTAAACATGGGCATTTCATTTCTTACAATAAGTTACAACAGCGTTTTGTGTTACCGATGTAAAAGAGTAGGACTAGTCCATTCCTCTGCCGCAAGCGTTTATCGTTTGAATAACAACACACACACACACACACACACACACAACAAAAAAAAAAAAAAACGGCGAAACCGAATGGGAAAATGATGATGCAGAGAAATGCATTTATCAACAACAACAACAACAAAAAAAAAAAAAGACGTGTAAGGAGAGTGGTGCTACTTTGGAGTACCACAAGGCAGCAAACAACATGTGTCTGGATGCGCTGGGCCCACCCACCCCCACTATACTCTAAAGGAGAGAAAGCAGGCAAGGAAGGTAAGAAGTAACCACAAATACCGGAGAGTTTTCTTTTTTTTGTTTGTTTTTATACATGTCAACAACACACACAAAAAAGGAACAGTGAGGCATACTCACAAAGTGGCTTCTTTTCTTTTTTTTTTTTTGTGAGGGGTGTTTGTGCGTGCGTGTGGGGTCGTCCTCCTCCTCCTCCTCCTGCAGGAGCCCCTGCCGCGAGGAGGGAGCGCAGATGGTGAGAGGGGCGGCGGCGGCGGCGGCGTGAAGACGAGAAAACAACACATTTCTCCCATTCAGCGGTGCGGCTCCTTTGCAGAAGAGCAGCGAGAACTATTAGACCCCAAGAAGAAAGGGAAAACATTTTATTGGGGTGCGCTCGATAACACCCACCCACCAAAGAAACATCTCCACGTGCATCAACTGCATCTCGTTGCAGATCCCCCCCACACACACACACACCCACCACCCCTGACATTTCAGAAGCTTCCAGAGAACTCATGCGATACGACACAAACAAACAAACAAGAAATTACCTCTCACATGTTCCTTCCGTTCGTTAGCGGGGTTTGACCTCAACGAGAAGAGTCATCCCATTTCTCAAAAAGACCTGCGCCCTTTCGCCCACATGCATGTGGGAAACCACCGCTGCCTCCAGATCGTCATCAATAAACTCCTTCGTCTCTCCGTCCACAACAATAACGGCATTACTCATCGTGGCTTTGGGGTTATCGCAGAGATTCGGTGATATCATCTTGAAGAATAAGCCGTGTTGCTGAATGATATGACGCGCAATGAGAAATTCATATTTTCCCGCATACTCAGACCACGAACCGGTGTATAAGTACGGATCCCCGAGGCCCAGGTGGCAGAGCAACGCAACGTCAAATGTGGCTGTGATACCACTGCCGCAGTAAAACACACAATTGGAAGCGTCTGATTGGCCGGATGCCCACACACTTTGGAGTGCCTTGACTGCGATACTGCGACATTCTTCTTCGGGCTTAAGTATTTTAGTTTGGTCGTTGCACAAAATGTTGCTACTCCACGGGAAGGAAATGGCGTTGGGAATGTGGCCTGGCATCGTGTCCAGGCTGAACGGACGGACGGTTGTAGCGTAGCGATCGTATATACGAGCATCCACGAAAAACACATTAAATGGCACTTCCTCTATCGTGACGGAGCGCTTGAATGCCGTTCTATAGGGCCAACTCGTTGCTGGCTGCAGATTTCCATTTGATGGGCCTGTTTCTGTCGGGTGCCCTGCTGCACGATAAGCCTGAAATCCACCATTTAAAACATACCCATCAACACCAAGTGCGTGCAACATCCACCACATTCGACAAGCACCCAAGCCACCACATTCACTGTCGTAGCACAGAACAGGTTTATCCGCTCCGATGCCGTTTGATTTGCACCACTCAATGAATACATTAACGTCTGGCAGCAGGTGTCGTGCAGTACTTGTAGGCAGATGCCTGCTTAGGTGTTCGTCCACATCGGCAAACCTCGCTCCGGGCAAATGGGCTTTGATGTACTCGTCTTCGCCATATTTTCTGCTTGCGAGACTGTAGCGAGTGTCAAACACGTGGTATTCACTGAGACGACCGGCAACGTCCTCAACGTTCAGAAACACTCTTCCCGGGTGTTTCTGTGAAACGCAGAGGTCGAAGTCATGGCTCATTGTTGCAGTGTGATTATTTCTACCTGTAATATACACGCGTGCGTCGGCAGCGACATTCATTGCGTGCGTATTGCATGGGAGTGAGGAGGAGGAGGAGGAGGAGGAGGTGCACAACGTCGCAACAGTGGGGGAAGAAGCGCGACACGAGTAGAATTTTTTCTTGTTTTGAAAAACGAAGAGTTGCAATTGCGCTCGTTGGTCGGTGTGTCCCGCTCAGCATCACATTCCTGCGCACGCCAGTCAACTGGCCGCTCCCCTCGCCAAATGACGATCTCGACATTGTGTGCATTGGGCGCTGCGCCTCAGTGCCGCCTGCCTGAATTTGCCGGTGCCACATCGTCGCGCGAGGGCGGAGGGGGAATGAAGCATCGGGAGTGCAGTGCAACCCACTGGGAACGCCCCGAGCCCCCAACCAACAACAGCGGGAATTCACAGGACGCAATAATTTCCGCCGACGATCGCAGGCGGCTGCGTCGAGAGATTTCCCTGACGAGGCGGTGTCCGGCGACAGCCACACCTGTGGCCTTTTGGTTCAGAGCCTGCTCACAATGACGGTGACGCGGAGCATCAACCGCCCTTCCTGAAGAATTAGATGGACCAACACGGACACACACACACACACACACGCGCGCGCAAAAAAAAAAAAAAAAAAAACGGCGAAGGAGAGAGAGACGCGACGTCAACAACAAAAGACAAACAAAAAATTAATATATAAAAACAAGGCGACATATTTCCAGCATTCCGCCCCACGGAGCAGCTCAACACAAATGAGGCACAAAAACATCTGCTTCAATAGCACGGGAGAAAAAAAAAAGGGAAAACAAAAAAAAAAGAAGAGTAGGAGAGTAAAGCAGCGCAGATTGAGTAAAAAAAAAAACAAAAAGAATGTACTGGAAGCTGTGGCACACAAACACACGCACACACGCAGAGACACATGCGCGGGGACCAGAGAGAGAGAGAGAGAGAGCGAGCGAGAGAGATGAGGCGAAACAACAAGAAACCTTCCAACACAATCTTCACACATGCACGGCTGAACATTCAATGGGTTTCACTCCCCCGCCCCCCCCCCTTTTTTTTTTGTTTTCACCACCAGCGGCCAAACGTCGCCTCGCCGGAGTACTTGATGTATAAGAACCCGTCTTCATCCTTGTGGCGTGCGTAGAGGTCGGACATCTGCGCGGTGGTCGGAGGCACGGCACCGTTCACAAACACGAATACGGCCTCCTCCGCATCCACCTGCACGCGCTTTCGCAGAACCATCACAAACTGCCCAATGGTGAGGTCTGAAGGCACCAGGAATTTGCCCTTGTCCAGGTTGCCAATGTCGGAGTCGTCCACCTTTTCACATATAACAGGAAGCCGGTCAGGGTGCCTCTCACGCACCTTTGCCGCCTCCTTCTGCCGGCTCTCAAACGTGTGAGCCATTTTGTATTTGCTCTCAAACCCCTTCGCCATACCTGCAAACCAAAGGCACAACAGACGGTTAAGCCAAACCGCCGCCGCAAAACGCAAAACGTACTATACCACAATTGACATAGAAGCAAAGAAGCGAGAAAGAGCGGACAGGAGAAAAGAGTAAAGCAGAAGCACAAGAATAGACGACCAGAAGCCGTGCGTGCTGTTTTTCCCCTTTCTTTTCGTTTTTTATTTTGTCCTTGTCACCCGCCAATAGACAAGTTTGAACCGAGTAAGCCGTCAGCTGAGGAACACCACCACCACCGCAGTGTTGGATTATTTTTTCAGATCGTGCGGCGCATGAAATAAAAAACAATAATAATAATAAAAGGGAAAACAAAAAAAAAGAAGAGTAGGAGAGTAAAGCAGCGCAGATTGAGTAAAAAAAAAAAACAAAAAGAATGTACTGGAAGCTGTGGCACACAAACACACGCACACACGCAGAGACACATGCGCGGGGACCAGAGAGAGAGAGAGAGAGAGCGAGCGAGAGAGATGAGGCGAAACAACAAGAAACCTTCCAACACAATCTTCACACATGCACGGCTGAACATTCAATGGGTTTCACTCCCCCGCCCCCCCCCCTTTTTTTTTTGTTTTCACCACCAGCGGCCAAACGTCGCCTCGCCGGAGTACTTGATGTATAAGAACCCGTCTTCATCCTTGTGGCGTGCGTAGAGGTCGGACATCTGCGCGGTGGTCGGAGGCACGGCACCGTTCACAAACACGAATACGGCCTCCTCCGCATCCACCTGCACGCGCTTTCGCAGAACCATCACAAACTGCCCAATGGTGAGGTCTGAAGGCACCAGGAATTTGCCCTTGTCCAGGTTGCCAATGTCCGTTTTTCAACCATACGCCCGACCCCAACTCGGCAGCAACAACGACCACGAGAAGTCTCTAAGAAACACGCAGGAAGGCAATTGGACAAAATAGAAAAAAAAGAGACGCAATTAAGAAAGAGGAACGATGCTCTGACTTCCCCTGCACGTGGCAGAAGAACCGAATGTCCAACGCATCATTAAAGCGACGAGGTATCGTCGGGTGGGGGGTGGGGGGAAGAACCGACCAGTTAGAAGTCATAACAGTAACAAACAAAAAAGAAAACGAAAAAAAAAAAGAAGAGACTGTGCGCTTCTGCTCTCTGCTCTCTCTCTTCCTTTCATTTTGCTCCCACTGTGCGTGCGTGTGCGTGTGCCGTCCTCATTCCCCGTTTTGGGATACACCCTCCAAGATGTTACCACAAATGCACACAACACCATCGTCGCCACAAGTTACAACATAGTGATGCTGAAACTTCACATCTGCGATTGGGGATCGATGCAGTCGGATGCGCGTTGGTGGTGGTACAACCTCACCTAGTTCCCAGTAGTGTCTGCCTGGGACAGTTGAGAACTGCAAGCCCGTAGGGACGTCTTTTTGAGTGCTCTCGAGCAGAGATTTTTCCGCCGCTGCTGCTCCTTGTTTTTCAGGAATTGACCATTGTTGTTTGGACTTTCCGCACCCCGTGTCCCACAGGTACAGGCAGCCGTCATCGCCCCCGCTGATGATGTGCGAGTCCATGGACCCAAAAGAGACACCAGCACATCTACGTGTATTGCTTTCAAAACCCTCAAACCGTTGGGGAAGAACATTTCCCGTCAGTACGTCCCAAAGCCGAAGGGTGCCGTTCCGGTAACCAACAAGAAGCAGAGACGCCGATGGGGAAATAGCCATTGAAGACACTTCGCTCGCTAAAGGCGAGGCGAACGTAAACAGAAGCACACCGGTAGCAATGTCTACTACGCGGACAATTCCTCCCTTCGATGCAGCAAAATAGCAATTGCCTGATCTATTTGCCACCAGCGACTCGATGGCGAAGGTGTTAAAACCGTGCTGAAACATCTTGGCTCCCGTCACAAGGTCCCACACCGTGACGGTCCCCTCTGAAAGGCCTGTTGCAAGTATGAGTCCGCATGGAAAAAGACAGGCTGAATAAACATCTGCTGTGTGAGTAAATGTGTTGGCGACGCAATCCACTAAACACTCCGATGTGGTTAACACCCCTGATGTCATTCCCGTAAAACGCGACATGTTGAGAACCACAGCTTGACACCCACTCCAGGAGAGGAGGATTTGACGCTCGTGGCCAGTCATGCCTCGGACGGGTGCGGTGTACTGGTAAAGTTTGAGACACGTAGTGTGGGAGATCAATTTCTTCTCCTCTCGACTGTTCTCCAGTGGG
This sequence comes from Trypanosoma scelopori, assembly GCA_030849745.1. Taxonomy (NCBI): domain Eukaryota; phylum Euglenozoa; class Kinetoplastea; order Trypanosomatida; family Trypanosomatidae; genus Trypanosoma; species Trypanosoma scelopori. The sequence continues at coordinate 46,521 of JASANX010000944.1, read as the reverse complement.
ATCCAGAGAATAGAGCCGGTATACGTTCCAACGGCCAGAGCTGGAATCTGAAAGAATGGTTGACACGCAGTTAGGCGTATATTTTGTCCATTGCCCGGTTGAAATTCGCCACTCAGTTTCTTAACATCAACAGACAAGAGGAGTTTCGATGGGATTAGCTGCTCGCCCAACGGTTCAAGGATGGAGAAGACCGGGTACGTCTTTAACCCCTCCAAGAGAGAAGGGCGCTGCGACTTTAGCAATTCAAACGAGAGTGAATTGGCCACAATTTGCTCCAGCCCTCGGAAGGCAACACTGGGCTCGCCATGGGAGCCGCATTCGTACTGGCGACAGTACGGACTGCTGTCACAGCATCCAATGATCTTCTCTATGAGGCTTTGAAGCTGTGATCGCCCCATCACGGGAGTCCACCCGCGCCAGACCGGAAACTTTGACCCTGCTTCCGAGACGCTACGACAGGTTAGAAGATATACCAGCTGCTGAAAGTGGTCTCGACTTATCATTCCCTCCATCGGTTTAATTCTCCTCATGAAGAAGGAGTGTGCGCGCTGTCCATCGTCCTCGTCAACATACTCCAGAAACTGTTCCTGTGCGAGCAGAAACGGCATTGAGCGGAGCAACGATGCAGCCTGCGATGGTCTGTCAAGGCCCATCGACACAGTTCCCTTGGTGATGGATTCCAGTTTCTTAACCTGTCCGTGGGCAGCATCCCAGTTGCCCTCCTGTATAGCGCGGGAAATGGCGCGAAGAGCTTTTCGCTCGTTGTGTTCCCGGCGGTGCAACGATGCCGCCTCATCGTGAAGAAGTTGAGCCGATGATGTAAGTCCCTGCTCCCCCAACCATGCCACAATGACTTGCACGAGTTCACTCCGTATGACGTCACTGTGTGGATCAAATTGCACAAGAGTGGCATTTGGGACAGATATCACACTCCGCGTCCCATCGCGGCCTGCTGGCTTTTCCCCATCAATGGGTTGCTGGTTGTGCGGCTCGCTCGTCATGCTCTTTGGATGATCTTCAACCCCACTTCCCACCTGCGCCTATGGCGCAAACTTTGTTTTTTTGTTTGTTTGTTTGTTTGTATTTGTAACACACACACACACACACAAAAAAAAAAAAAGACAGCAGAGGGAAATGAGCTCAGCTCAAGCGGTAGAGAAGAATATGTGAAGTTGGGAAGCAAAAGGAACGCAGCAACAACACAAAACAAATGCAAAAAAAAAGAAAAAGAAAAAGAAAAATATATTATTATTATGAGGCGATGGTGATTGTGGTGCAGAGAAGCTCATGTAAGCCATCGCTGCACATGCGCACAAAAATGTACAGATGTATGTGCATACATATACATCTATGTGTGTATAATATTGTACACGTTATGCGTGTGTGTTTGTGTGTGAAGGAGGGACCGGAAAAGCGTGCAGTGGGGCGGGATGTGTCAGCATGAATCATCCAGCAATATTACTGCCCTCCCCACAGACCGTTCCATTTAAGACGTTGTCTTGTTTTTTTCTTTTTCTTTTTTGGTTTGTGTGTGTGTGTGTGTGTGTTCTTTTGGTTTACCTCCCGTGTCGCCTGTTGCGCTGGCCGAATTCATGCAAAAGATGAATGACGTCGTCCCTTGTCACCTCCGGCCAAGTTTTGTCAACGAAAACAAACTCGGTGTAGGCGCACTCGTACAGGAGGAAGTTGCTCAGTCTTTGCTCACCACTCGTACGGAGTAAAACCTGCGGCTCCACCCCGCCTGCACCGGCCAAAGCGTCCGCATCCTCCTCCTCATGGCCCTCTTGGGTGACACTGCGAAGCATTTGGCCCATTAGATCTCCATTTGAAATGGGAGCAGACTTCTCCACGCGTTGCGCCAGACGATTGCAAGCATTCAAGATCTCATCACGCCCACTGTAACTGACGCAAACATTCACAACTATGCGACGAGGGCGGTGTTTTCGAGTCTCCTCCTCCACGCTCACCATTATATCTCGCACGTGGGGAAACATCTTCTCAAAGACGGGTGAGATGAAGCGAATAAAAATGCCCTTCTCCCTCGCAGTCTGACGTATCCGCTCAATGTAGTAGCAGAAAAGCGCCATCAGCACATTCACCTCCAGCGACGATCTATCCCAGTTCTCCGTGGAAAAGGCATAAACTGTGAGCATCGAGATGCCCAAGTCCAGACAATCATCAATGAATTCCATGAGTTTCTCACCACCACGACGGTGGCCGTCCAACGCCGTATGACGCAGAAGCGACAACAGAGCGGCGTACATCTCCTCCTTCCCTCGACAAGCATCGTCTTGGCTAAAAAGAACCGATTCACAAACATTCGCAATGGTCTCCGCAGGTACGGCAGTGGACGCGGTACGTTTGCCGTACCTTCGATTTCCATCCATGATGACAGCAACATGCCGCACACCGTAGTTTGGTGCACCCGCCACAGTGCAGCTGTTCAAAGACGGATCGAGGTGCCACACCCCTTCCACATGCTTGGCAAATTTTCCTCCTTTACGAGAGATGTACTGCTGCAGCCTGAACCACCCTCCCTTCACTATCGACTCGAGGAATGTCTCGCACGTCCCAAAGTGGTACGATACAGTCTGCAGAGCGGCTGTAGAGCAGCAGTGGGAACTGCAACAGAGCAAGCAGCATAAAACTAACACACCGCAAAAAAACATGACGAGCACCTCGAATCCTTCCGTTAATGCGTCGAGGGTACCACCGCGACAGCAGTACAAAAGCAGTGGCGCATCATAGTCCATAAACAGTCTCCTGAGCACCATGCCCTCAATCTCCATGGATGGAGACACAAACATTTCTGGCTCAGGGAGTCGAAAAGAGCGAGAAAAACAAAAAAAAATCAAGAGGAGGCGGTGGTGTCATAGTGGACGCACAAACCCAAAAAAAAAAGAAAAAAAAAAGGGGGTGGGGGGCGGTGGAAGAAAGCGGAGAAATTCACGTCACCGAGGGAAACGCGATGATGACGACCAGCCATCAAACAGAAGCGCATGTACATTCAAACACATACTCTCCCTCCCTGTGTGTGTGTGTGTGTGTGTGTGAAATGAAAGGGTGCAAGTAGTACAAGCAGGAAAATGACAGCAAAGAATCTCTTTTTTTTTTTTTCCTTTTGCTGCATTCATTTCCTCTTGGCAACGGATATAGGGTCCAGCATCCCCTTTTGGAGGCTTTTGAGAAGGTCCTCACTTGTTTTGGTGTTATGGAAGCGTGTGCTGTTCCCAGTCTGGCGCACCAAAATATTCGAGTTGAACAGGGAGAGTGAGTGGAGGGTGTTGATCAGCGGGGAAAGAAGTGTGTAGCATCCCTTCGCAAAATGCATAAGAGGTTGGTAGAGCCACGTTGCGACCCAGAAGAGGAACGATATTGTATTATCAGCAGACTCCGAGGTTCGGCCATTGCGACGGTTGGATTCTCTCACAAAGAGTCGCAGCTGCTCGGTGTGGTCAGCGACAATCCCGTGTTCCCTTTCCAGACCAATGACAACGTACTCGAGCTGCTGTTGAATGTACTGGATGTCACTGTTGGTCTTGGTGAACAAGTCGTCAAACCGCGATGTGATTGACCTGACATCATTCATGACGGCACGATTCCGCTCAAGGCTCTTCTCAATCTGCTTAACGCGTCGCTTAGTGGCTTCAACCGTCTCCTCTATGCCGCGCACAACCGCAAGCAGCTGCAAAGGTGGCATGTCGTTTGAGCCGCGGCGTTGTGCAACAACCGCCGGCATCAGGGCGTCCCATCGACTCATATGCGGCAAATGTTACCAAAGGACACAGTGCACATTCAGCACCGTAACTTGCCACAAAGATGAAATGACATCATCCAGCGAGGGGCAGCCCAAACATGTGTGCATATGAGCACGCACATGTAAAGACAGGGAAAGGGATTGAGAGAAAGACATCGTGGAGAGGAGGAGCACACACACACACACAAAAAAAAAAAAGAGAGCGGCAGAAGCAGACCGAGAAGTTGTCTCGGGGGAGTGCAGGGAAGTGAGAATACGAGAGACGAACAAACAAACAAACAAAACACAGGAGACGAAAGAATATCATCTCAGGACTCTCGTCAAACTTGGCGCCGCGAATGAATCCCCATCATAACAGGATGGAGACACGTGGGTGGTAGAGGCAATGTATGCACTGTATGTATGTAAACCCAAGAGGTCGAAAGAAAAGGTGTAGAGGCATGATGAAGCGTTCGAACACAACGCGTGCCCGTGCCCCACTGTCGGACATCTTCACTCTGAATCGTCCAAAAGCAGATGACGTTGGGCACCAGGGGGGGAAGCGCCTTGTGGCATTGATGTCACTGGCGCCGTTACGTCGTTGTCGTCGTCGTCCAGAATGAGCCCTGGACGAACGGCTGATTTGTCTCCGGTTTGCACGGCGTGTGTACACATCCCATCTGTAGCCCCGTCATTCACCGCCGCCTCCCGCCCTGCCCGCGCCCTGGTTTGCGGAGTGGCGGCAGTGGCATTGGCGCTAAGGGGGGCGGGCAAAACATCTGTAGCGGCGTTTACACAAAGGCGCTTCTGCATGTCACGCACATATGTGTCGGCGTTTTCTATGGTTTCTCCGATCTGGCCCCAGTCAATGTAGTCGTCCGCCGCGTCATCCGCATCACCATTGCAGTCAACGCCAACCCCCATCTTTTCCTCCGTTGGGGGGATGTAAAGCGATGTGGGCTTCACCACGCGCCGCGATTCCGTCTCCAACACCCGGCGCTCATCGTACGAGAGGTTACGGTACGACGTGGGGAACGGCGCAAGCAAGCCGCTTTTGAACAGCCGACGTTGCTGCTGGATTTTGTCGTCACCACCCCATGCATCATCATCATCATCATCATCATCGTCGTCCGCCCCTTCTTCTTCTTCTTCTTCGTGTTCCTCTTCTTCCGAGAAGGAAGTGGTGGAGGAGGAGGAGGTGGTGGTGGTGGTGGTGGTGCTGCTGCTGCTGCCTCGAGTTCGTTCAGTTCGAGGGCGCAAGCGCTTTCGAGCGTTTTTTGTCGACTTCTCGGCGTCCTCCTCCTCTTCGTCTGAGCATGGTGGGCCCTCGTAACGCGGGAAACCATCATAGTCGCTCCCAATGCTGCTGTCCGAGTCGCAGATAAAGTCACTCCCCGAGCTGTCCTTCTCGGCTGAGTGAAATGTGTTCGTTACCGTCTCTCCCCTGAACGCCATCCACTCGGTGCACTCATCAATGTGCTCCTCGGCACGCTCCACCGCCTCGACAATTCTGTTGTACCGCAAGCGATTGTAGCGCGCGTTAATATGCCAGTAGCGCGATACGGTCAGCGTCGGTCCCCGTGTTGCGGCGTTGTCGACATCACGCCGACGCTTCCGGGACTTCTCTTCCAACAGGCGATTGTAGTGCGATATGTACTGCGAGAGAAACTCCTTCAAGCGGTAGTCCATGGCAGATGTGGGGGTGCAATTGTGGTGGCGGCGCACATGCCGCTTCCAGCTAACTGCGCGACGAAACACGATGTGCACCAGCGGAGAGTCCCAGTCTGGCAACTCGTTTGTGGAGGGAATGGTCAGCGGCACCATCTCCACCTCCGTAACATCGCGCCGTGGCAGGTCTTCAGTATTCTCGCCGGCCCCATCGGCTGAGACGTTGCCCACGCCCTGCATGTGCGCAAGGACGTCCAGAGGGTCGATGACAGGGTTGGGTTCGTTTGCCGTGTACTCAATCCGCTGCCGCGTGGCGGTCAAGTGTGGAATGAAGCGGGTGCCGACCCAGTGGAGATAGCACGCCGGACACACGTACAGCTCGGTGGGGTTGAGAAGGTAAAACTCGTCCATGATCTGGTCAAAGTACACGTGTCTGTGCAGCACATGAAGGCCTCCGCTGACGCTATCGTGAAGAGTCACATTACTCTTCTCGAAATGAAACGTGCGTCCCTCAATAGTTTCCACCTGCTGCTGCATCGCTGGAGACATCGGCTCGCGGAAGTGTGGGGGCTGCATAAACATGCCCCTGTCCGTGGCGATGCGGATGAGTGTGGCTGTATTGTAAAACAAACGAAGTGTTCCATCGGGGCTCATGATTTCGATGTATTTGTTTGGGTGCAGTGGCTCTGCGGTGATGGCGTCGATGCGCTCCGCGGCCGCCTCCTCCAAACTGGGCTCGCCGGACATCGCCGCCCTCCGCCGCGGCAGTCGCCCCCCCCTCGACGACATTTTGCTCCGGTACACAATTCAACTAAACTTTGTTTTTTTTATTTACTGTTTATTTTTGTTGTTGTTGTTAAACTTCTCGTCTCTTCCCCCCCCCCCCCCCCCCCCCCACCACCACCACCTGCTCCCCGGCACGCCTGTTGGTGCGTCGTGCGCTGTAATCACCTCGGCGCTTCACGCAGGGTGAGGCAGTGGAGCTAAGGCGCGAGATTGTGTGAGGTGGTTTCTGCGAGTGGTGTTTTTCTCCTCCCACGCACATTCACCACCACCACCATTTTTGTTTGTTCGTTTGTTTGTTTTGCTAAAATATCATTTATGCACAAACACACACACACACACACACAAAAACACGCACTCTCTCTTTATATCTCCGCCTCGCATTTGTGTCTCTTTTTTTTTTTTTTTTTCTTTTCTGCTATCCGCGTCCTTTGTTGTTGTTGTTGTTTTCCCTCCTCTTATGCTTCTCCATTCTCGTCCTCTTTCTTTTTTCTTTCTTTCTTTTTCCCCTCCGCAGGGTTGGCCCTTTCCTTCTCCTCCATGGCCTGACAGCACGTCATCATCATCGCCATCATCATCATCTTCTTCTTTTCTTCTTCCCTTTTTCTTTTTTATAATCATTTTGCGACGTGTGGTGACCGCGCACCAATTTTTATTTTTATTTTTTTTTTGGTGGGGAGGGGAGGGGTCGGAGGGAAGAGCCGATTGCGTCGCATCGAAATGGATGTTCCGACGTCTGGCGTTCTTGCCATGTTGACGGCGCGTGCTGCAGCACTGGCGACTGCCCACACTGTACCTCGCCTGGCAACTGCACGATACCTGAGCTCCTTCAGCGTTTCATTCATAACACTCTCCCGAAGCTCGAGGGATACGCGTATGATGCAGCATGCGCAAGATACGGTGCAGAGACTTGCCGTGCTTCTACCGCTTTTGCCTACCGCTGAGGCTATTCCCGAAGAAATGGCAACAAATATTCTGCGCCTCGCAAGGAACACCACTGCTAACAGCGATATCACTTGCGGGGAGGTTCTGCAGGGATCCATTCTGAGTATTTTAAGGGAATTGGATGAGCGACTCACTGGAGCGCAGCTCGCGCTCTGGAGACCACAGACAGTTGTGGCTGCTCTCCACACCCTCGCCAGGGTTTCGTTGGCGGAGCGGTTGAGCATGGTGGACTTACTTTTATTCTGTGCGAAGGAGCAGCTGCAACAGCTGGATGAGCGAAGATTAGTTCGGTTGTTGTGGTGCATTGCCACACTGGGGCTGGAAAAGGAGCATGCAGCTTTGTGGAAGGCGACGTGCCACCGCCTTGTGCATCTCTTCAATGGACTGACAGGTGCTGATCGCTCCTTGTTGGTGGAGACGCTGATTCTCATCACGGAGTGCATGTGTGACGCGCAGCATGAGCTGCTTTGTATGTTGCAGAATTCGCGCATCTCTAGAGGGGATAGCGACACTCTTGCTGGTGAGGAGGAGTTTATGCGGGGTGACTATCAGGCGCTCAAGGGCCACCTGCTCTCAGAGGTCCATCTGCTGCCTACTGAATCCATCGTCGCATTACTATCCAGGATGCGTGACGCGTCATCACTGTCCTCAGGCGAAGATCGCGAGTCGGTGGATTATCTGCTGCAGCACCTCCTCCTTCGTCGGGAACTTAAGATGGATGTCTGCCGCGAACTGTTGGAGCTTATTGCAATCATTGAGCCAAATGAATTCACGCAGCTGCTTCGACACCACATCATTGACTGCATCCGCGGTGTCAATCATGCATCGTGTGTACAGAGCGACTGTCTGCTTACTTTGGACACCGTATGCATTGTTGTTGCACTTGAACAACAGCAGACGCATGACGTGTGTGGCGCAACGCGAGCACTGCTGGTGTCGCTCATTCGGAGGTGCCATGACACGCATGTCGTGATCCAGGGTAGGTATAGCGGCAGGCTTGCAGGAACGATGGCAGTCGCACTCGACCTGCTGACATGTTGCAGTATTATTCCAGGAGATGATGTGGCGTTGGCCGAATGTAGTCAACGTCTCGAGAAGTTCCCCATCGTTTGGGAGCAGTGCGGTATCGCATCGGCGCTGCTGACGGAATGTGCAGCCTGTATCTGTGGCATTTGCGAGTTGCTTCGTGTCTCCCCTCTTCTGCGTCTAATCATGACGGCGAAGACGGCGCGTAGTGCGACGAGTGGAGGAAGTGGTGGCAACAGAAGCGGTGACGCTTCTTGTAGGCGTGTTGATGCGTTATTGCACCGCTGCACTGACACATTGAGGAGGGTCGTAGCGTGTTTTCCGACGTCTCTGGTGTTTAACATATGGCGGAAGGCTGCAGCGGTGATGGTTGAGGGTAACGGAGGTGCTCTACAACCGCTCGTTGAACTGCTGCTAGACTACGCGGAACAACACCCGCCGGACTTCTCCCTCCGAGAAGTGACGCACTTTATGGGAACGGGGCGCGATTACTTCCCAGCGGAGGCCTTCCAACTTTTTCTCCACCGCTTGTCCAGCGAGCGTGCAAATGTGATGCCACACCACCTTGAGGTGCTCATGACATCGCTGGAGGCGGTTGCCATGCGAGGGGATATGGCACTGATGGAACGACTGCAGCTCATGCTTTTCCTCCGCCCGCTTGGACATGATGTAGCCATGGTGCATGCCATTCCGTTTTCGACCCCCCAGCTAGTTCGCCTTTTTCATTGCTGCAGCTTCGCATCTGATGTGGCACCATCCATGCAGGCCACAGTAATCGAGTTAATAGTAAATTCGTGCAGCCGTTGTACTAGCATGGAGGAGCTTAACGCGGCGGCATCGTTACTCCTACAGCTACAACATAATCCTTTAAAGAACCCGCTTGCGTGGGCAATCACAGAGAAGGGGAAATCAATGCCGATCGAGAAGACGCCTGACGTACAAAAGGCACTATTGGTGGTATATCTTCGCAAGTCAGGGTGCACAGTGGAGGAGAGCCTGCTGGCTGCGCTGCGGCGGCGGCGGCGGCGGCCGGCGTGAAGCCGGACTTGCGCAGCAAACCAAAATGGGGACCGAAACACAAATGATAACTGAACGGGAAACAAGGAATAAAATAAAGCGCGCAATGAATCTTTTTTTTTTTTTTTTTGCTGCGGCTTGTTCTTTCAGCATACACACCTCCTCCCCCACTTTTCTTTGTTTTTTTTTTGTCTTCTTTTTTCCCTGCGTATCTTGGCCCAGTGTGTTTCAGTAAGCTGCAGCAACAAACGTGCTGACATGTCAGAACACTACCGCGAGCGTCTCGTCGCATTCTACACATACCACGCGCCAGAAAAGCTTGCCAATGTGGACACGCAGCTGCAGAAGTACCGCGGCCAGGAGGAGGAGCTCATCGCGGCCCTCGTGAGCAAGTACGGCCCTGAACCGTCAGCGGACGGTGATGCCTTGAACGACTACCGCTCCCGCGTGGTGGCAATTTACGAGCGATATGCACCGGAGAAGCTTGCCAATGTGGACACGCAGCTGCAGAAGTACCGCGGCCAGGAGGAGGAGCTCATCGCGGCCCTCGTGAGCAAGTACGGCCCTGAACCGTCAGCGGACGGTGATGCCTTGAACGACTACCGCTCCCGCGTGGTGGCAATTTACGAGCGATATGCACCGGAGAAGCTTGCCAATGTGGACACGCAGCTGCAGAAGTACCGCGGCCAGGAGGAGGAGCTCATCGCCGCTCTAGAGCAAAAGTACGTGCGCGGGAATGGCTCAATGTCCACTTCCACCGTTCCCAGTGGACGTGCATCACCGAGTGCTGTTGGATTTGGCGCTGTCAAGGTTTCTACTGAGAATGTGTTGTTAGGCCGTGATAAGCAGTGTTGTTTGGAGGAGGCTGCGGTCCGGATGAATTTGCTGGGTAGCTACTTGGATTCGTTGAGGAGTTTCTACTTGCACATGGAATTGCTTCGCCGCAGATGGATGGAACAGCTGGAGCAGGTTTGCTTCTTGTGTATCGAGGAGTCGTGTGAAAGGCAATGCATTGCCCTGCTGCAGGAATTCAGTCACCCTCCGGCAGAACACCCGCAGTTTCCCTTTATTGCCGAGGGTGCTGAATTGTTGAGTTGTTTTTTTTCTGTCTTTGGGATAACCAACGTCAACAGCGAGCCGTGCATTGATGCCACCACGTGTCGCCTTCTGCTCTCGTTTGCAGCTGGCGAAGTGTTGCTCGACGGGTTGGATCTTCAGGAGGAACTTGTGTCGTTTGAGCGGTTTAGGAAGCTGATGGTTCGCTCTTGTTTTTCTGAGGCTGACGTCGTGCAGCGCATGCGGGAACTCCTGTCGCAAGTGGGACGCCAGTCAAAACCAATGCAGTTGAATGCGGTGAGAAAACTGCGCGTTGGTTTCTGGGCACACAAATGCGTTCGGCCTTGTGTGGTGGAGAGGTGGGAGCGCACGTGGATGACGCTCGAGGCATCTGACACGCAGTTGGTGTTGCGACGCCCCGATACATCAAAGCTGGACTTCAGCATTTCGTTGAGCAGTGTGCTGAAATTCCATTTGGCATCGATGCTTGCAACGCAGGCGCCGCGTTCATGCGCAAAAAATGGGTTGTACTTGCAGCTGACGGCGGGCATAAATCCCGTGTTGCTGCTGATTTGCCCCCATCGAGTAGAGCACGCACACGCACTTATTCAGTTTCTCCGACGAGGCGCCAAGCGCGATACGGTGTCTGCTGCTGCTGCTGCTGCTGCTGCCACTACTACTGCCACTACTACACCTGGATGTTTGGAGGAGGGAGAAAAGAATAATACAAGCGGCGGCAAAGCGCTGGATTGCCGTTCAGACCGTGTGTTCTCCGGAACGCCTGTGTGGTGTTGCAGGAGCGGATGCAGCACGTTTGCTCGCTACTATTGGATGCTGGCAGGGGACCATATTCTGCACTCTGCTGAGCAGCACGAACTGGGGATCTATTCATGGAGTCTGACGGCTGTGAAGGACGTGTACATTGCCGGCGAACTGGCTGTGAAGCCACCACGGGCCTTTGAAAAGTACTCCTTTGTTGTTATCCATGACGGGGGGTCGCTTTTATGCTGCGCTGAGTCTCACGCTGCACGAGACGCCCTCATCGCCAGCATCAAGCGTGTGTTGTTTAAATACTTTCTGTTATCGAACAGGACGCCGCACATGTCGCCAACCTTCACGCCCGTTGGAGGGGACGGCGACGAGCGGATTATGCGCGGGACGCCGCGAGTTCCCGGCTTTCTGCAGTTTCGACGACGTTGATGATATTTATGAAGTCGCGTCTCTGTCTTATCGTTTCCCTTTTCTTGCAATCTTGTACCTTTCTTCTTCTTCTTCTTCTTTCGTTAATTTATTATTATTATTGTTATTATTATATATAACCTCTTTATTTTCTGTCTCTGTGTATGCGTCCCCGTTTCCTCCACAATATATATTTGTATTTGTTATTGCCGTTGCTCCGTGTCTGTGTTTGTCTCTCGTTTACACGCAACCACAAACACATGTGTTGTTTCCGGCTGACTGCAGCAAGTGGTCACCAGGTATGATCCTCTCAGGCTCAGCGCGCAATAGTGGTACGGGGATGGAGTCGTTGACATGTGCGGGTGTTCCGTACAACGTTCATCAGCTGCAGGCGGAGTTTCATGTGCTCTCGCCAAGAGAGGCGTACATTGAGCTCTGCCAGCGCCATCAATGCCGCCCGATTACAGCTGTTGCTGCAATGTTCTCCAGCGTTGTTGGCCAGTGGGATGAGACGACTAGACTCTCCTTCGAACTGTCGTACGTAGGGCCAAAAGGTATTCGTCCAGTGGTGGAGCTGTGCAAGCGGCTCCCCGCCCTACAATCGCTGAATTGTGCCAACAATTATCTGACTAATGACTCGGTCTACTTTCTCACTCGGATGGCGATGTACCATCCAACGCTGGAGCGTATCGAGCTGAGTGGTAACGAATTCATTTCATGGACGGGTGGGAATTATCTCGTGGAGCTGGTGGTGCGCAACACCAACGTAAAGGAAGTAGGCATTCGCCACACGAAAATCCCATCGCCTGTGTCGGAGGCAGTGTTTCAACAGACGCGGCGTAACTGCGTTCTTGCTTGTCAGGCGATCGGCCGCCTGCCGAGCCCAAGCAGTCATCCCGCAGCGATTCATCTGCGTGCGATGAAGCGCTTCTTTATGGACCTGCAGGAGAATGGCACTGTTATGCGGTCTGCACTGGCGGATGGGTTTCGCGAGCACCTGCGCATTCTCGGACAGGAGCGGGAGCTCAGTACGTACACAGAGGCGTTCTTCGAGGGGCTCTGCCAACGTGCTCCACAGGAGCGCATTCCGTGGGAGGCGTTCCTTGTGATACTACGACTTGATGGTAGTGTCTACGATGAAGAGCTTGTGAACAAGTTGCAGCGCATCTTTCTAGAGTTCAATGTAGAGCCATTTTCCGGCATGGATGGTTTTGTGGAGGTGCGAGATCTCGCCGCCATTTATACGCGCCTCCATCACGAGCCTCCATCACCAGCTGAGATTTCCAGCCTGTACAGCGTTCTTGGCCTCGATGAGACAATGACTTTGCATTGGGACGAATTTCTGATATTGATGTATAGTCGTGGCCCAAAAGTCAAGGAGTATGCCATCGGGTGGACGTTGACGCCACTTCACCATCCCACAGTGGCCCTTCATTTCTGACGCATTGTCGTTGTCGTTGTCGTTGGTTACCTCCCACCACCCCCTCCCTTTTTTTTTTTTTGCTCAGCGGCGTGTATGTTCTGGGCCTCTCACGCGCCCTGAGTCTGTGAGAAATATGCCTCTGCTGCTGCTGCTGCTGCTGCTGGTGCGCCTCTTCTTCCCCCACCAGGCGATGTAACACGGAGGATATGCTGCGTCATGTATTTCTCCCTTCCCGCACCACCGTCGTCGTAGCGGAGGCATCAGTGAAGGCCCCGCACGCACGTCACCCTTCTGTAACATATCTGCATCTCTCTCTCTCGCTTTCTTGATATTTACATATTTATTTATTTATTTATATGTATAAGTATTCTGTTCTTCTTTTTCTTCTTCATCGTTCAACGGGGGGAGGGGGGAACGTCCGATTGCGAAGACGGGTAGGAGTTGCGTATAATGTTCGTCCCACCACACTGCGGGTTGGGGGGAGAGCTTCTGTCGGACTGGGCCACCACATTCTCTGCCATTTATTGTGACCCGCATGGTGCCTTATGGGCCATCGATGCATCTGGCACGCGTCTGTTTTCCTTTTCTGTCTCTGCAGCTATCCATACAATGGCAACACTGCCGTCTTCCTCTTCCTCTTCGGTTCCGCCACAGATCGCGGCGGAAGCGTTGCCCGATCCCATCTTCGAATGCGGTGGGACGGACCGCATCCACTCTGTTGTGTTTCCCATGACACGTGACGCGGAGCGTTTGTTTGTGTGCATTGCGACTGCAGACGGTTGCCTTGCACTGGGCGACGCCAGGGAAAGTAGAAGCGTGCTGCTGCATAGTGATCTGGGGGCGCCGCTTACGGCAGTAGTGGCGGTTCCGCCTACAGCAACGCAGATGGTGCGGAGCAATGGCGTGTCGAAGACGGAGGAGGAGGAGGGGGAATATGCGGGTAATTCTGCTGCTGGTGTCTTGGTGGCATTCTTTGACGGGGAGTTCAGTGAGGTGGCGTTTCTGCAGTGGGGCAGCGACCACGACGGAAAAACGGGGGACGATGGAGTGTGTGCGACGGGGCTGTTTCGTATTCGTGGTTCTCTGCACTCGGTGATGGTTGACGAGGTGTGTGAGCGCATTGTAACGGTCGCTCTGAGCGGGGATGTGGACGTGTGGAACTGGCGAAAAGGCCTGGACGAGACGCAGTCCTTTGGCATGCCTGCATATCTTGTGGAGGAGCACGGAACTCCATCCTGCGCCGTATTACTTGGGGGGTGCCAGTTGTGGATCGGTACAACAACTGGCAGCATTGTTGTTTTTTGTCTGCAGTTGGGCGCTGGTGACGGGTCGCCCCGCTGCGTGTGGCGGGCGCACAAGAGTGGTGGTCCAGTGCGCAACCTGTTGTTGATGTCACTTGGCTGCCATGTGTGGAGCTGCGCCGAGGATCGTCAGATTTACGTATGGGATGTAAAAAAGTTGACGCTGGAGGGTTCTTTTCAGTTTCCCGGAAACGGTGTCGTGGGCCTGCGCTGTGGGATGCGCTACATTGACAGCACCGTGTGGTGCGTCAACGAGACTCTGGGGACGGTGTCATGGTTTGCCGTGAGGGAACCGCTGCTCCTCTGCGGTAGGAGTTGTTCTCTTATTGAGTGCAATGAGTCTGTTATGAAGCGAAGCGACGTGGAGCGTCTCCGCGTTCTAGAAATTCTCGTGTCGCATCTTTGCTCGCTGGTGCGGGGCACTGGCGCAGGGTCAGGGACAACAACAGGAGATACCGATGAGATGAGGAGAATAGTCATGTCGACGCCACCGCACGTGGATGTGGCGCTGCAGCAGCTGGAGGAGGGGAATGACTACCCAACCGCCCGCTCGCTGCCGTTGTTAGTGGCGTCCCTCATTGCTGGCCAGCGGATGCTGCAGCACGCGCTTTCCTGCGAAGGACGACGTTCGAAAAGCTTTCTTGAGGACCTGCAGCACGTCTTGGAGGGGCAGCGTCGGTACCGGGGGTTGCAGGAGCAGGTTGGTCGTTGTCTTTCGGAAATTCGCGATAGGCTGCCCGAAGAGGAAGTCTGCGAAAGTTTGGAGGACCTTACGGACATGGTGCTGGGCCTGCTGCAGCGTAAGGAGTCGCCCCCCTCCACGTCTCTGTTCGCAGCGTCAAATGTGGGGAAAGAACTGGAGCCGTCGCTTCTAACCCAAAGCGGTTCGATGCAGGAGACGGCCACGCCGGTTAAACCCAGTGGAAATGCCCGAGACATTCATATGGAAGGGTTCTTGGAGGCACGCTTTGTGGAGGAGGAGAAACGCCGACAACACGCCGAGGCACAGCTGGCGGAGATGCACGATGAGAAGCAGGAGCTTCAGCGGCAGCTGGAGCAGTCCTTGCGGCTGCAGGAAGACTACGAAAGACGGAATCTCTCACTGGAACGGCTGCTCAAAACGGCGAAGAAGGCTGCTGCGGTGACATCATCAGAGGCAACGCAACTGTACGAGATGGAGGCGAGCCTGCACAATGCGCATTGCACAGTGCAGACGCTGCAGGAGAAGGTGGAGGGTCTCGTGCGCGAGCGGCAGGACGCCGCACTCATGGCGCAGGAGACTAACTCACTGCGAGCATTGGTGCGTCGGTTTGAGACGAAGGAGCAACTCGCCAAAGAGGCGTTTTCTAACTTTATTGAGACGCAAAACCGTGTGCTTGACGATTTGGACACGATGCTACACGATCCAGATGACATGGATGATGAAAAGACGCTGCGCACGCGCATGACGACACTCTACGAGTGGCTCTGTGCACGCGCAGAGGAGCAGCATGAATTCCACACAGCCATCAAGCGCCGGTATACAACGCAGTTCCATGGCGACGAGGATCACCGCGGGCAGTCGTAGCGCCGCGCACACATTACCGAAAATGGATGCATTTGTGTAAAGCGACCAAAAAAAAGAAGGAAAAAATAAGAGAATCGAAGACAACTATGAGGGCAAAAAAAAAAAAGGAAAGTTGTACATTTGACCGCTTTTAAGTTAATTCCTGTTTTTGCCGTTGCTTGCCGCAGCAGCGCCATCATCATTATTTCCCCTCATGATTCTTTTTTTTTTATTTGGGTTTGGTTTGTATGCATCTACGTGTGTGTGTGTGCACACCTATACATATATACATATGCATATATGTGTGGCAGAGTAGATTTGTTGCCAGCGCATTGGGACGTGGTGAGGAGGTGGAGGTGATGCTGAGGGCGGCTGCGGGGCGAGCCGCTCGTTCCTCAAGGCGGGGAGCCACCGCCGTCAGGTTGACACATGACGTTGGAACGGCGGCAGGATCGACAGTGGCGGAGACCACCGGTTTCGATGATTCCTCGAGGTGTTTCTGCCCCTCTTCGTTGGCGCCCGTGCCGCCTCCGCCGCTGTTGGATTGCAATACGGATCTGTTGCGCATCGGCGTTGTTGTGGCTGTGGTGCTGGCGCTCTACGCGAGCAGCGCGGATGGTGAGCTCACTTTCGACGATCACCTGGCGCTTAGCGACAACGAGGACACACACGCCAACTCAGACACCACACTCTGGGGTCTTTTTCAGCACGACTACTGGGGAACGAGGCTGACTGCCATCACGTCTAATGGCTCATTCCGCCCCGTTACTGTCTTGACGTTTCGACTACAGCACTGGTTTAGCGGTTTTGATCATTGCGCCTCATCGCTGCGTGCAGTCAATGTATTCATATCTCTGCTTAACGGGGTGTGGATATACGCATTGACACGTTTGTACCTTCCCGATTCACGATGCAGTGGCGGGATACACCAGCTGTCTCCTGCCCTCGCCATGCTGCTCTTCATGTGTCATCCGGTTCACACCGATGCTGTTGTGTCGATTGTGGGCCGGGCTGAGCTGCTGTCTTGTTTTTTCGGTTTCTGTGCGTTATTTTGCATGCATGCATTCCTGGTCCACCACCCATCATTTATGCACAGCAGCGGCCCTTGCAACAAGAAGAATGACGACGGTAAAATGCATGAAACCGGAAGGCACAATGTGCTGGTTCGAACATCTTTGCTTCTTTTGATGTCTATTTTTTTGTTACTGTGCGTCTTGTCAAAAGATGGTGGCATCACATTTGCTGCTCTGTGCATGCTGCATGCAGCGTTCGTGCATCGTCAGCGGTGGACATCCGCGCGCAGGGCGATTCTGCCGTCTGGCATCACCATGCTTCTGAGCGTTGGTTATGTTCTTCTGCGGCACATTCACCTGGGCGCGGTGGATTTGGTATCAAGCCGACTAATACGTCGCACAGAAAACCCACAATATTTTACCCCTTCCGGATTTATGGGTTGGTGGGGTTTTCGTTGGGTAATTCAGGTGAAAAATCTGGAATTGCTCTTTTTCCCCACACAACTATGCTGCGAGTATAGTTACAACTGCGTCCCTTCCATCAACAGCCTCTACGATGCGAGGTTGCCGTTCATGACGGTGGTGACGGCTGCGGCGATTGGAGTTTCTGGAAAGTATGCATGGCGTTTTTTCCGTCATGGTGATGCGATTTCCCTGACATGGTGGACGGCCTGCGGGTGGCTAGTGATTCCCTACACGCCGGTGAGTCATCTCTTCGTAGGAGTTGGGACGTTTATCGCTGAGCGCTGCCTCTACGTGCCTTCCGTTGGCGCTGTTCTCCTCATCGTGTACACCCTTATGGGGGGCGTGAAGCCGCAGCCGAGGAAACGGCAAGGTCCACGAAGCCTTGCGGGATTTGCAGCTCTTCTGCTTCTCGCCCTCTTCTGGGCACGCGTGACATATGTGCGCATTGGCGACTGGCACGATGATGTCGCTCTCTTCCGCAGTGCAGTGCGTGTCTGTCCGGGAAGTGGAAAGGCGCGTTTTCTTCTTGGTAGCGCAATACTGCGGCGGGAGAACAACGTCTTTACACCGGAAGTGGTGCAACTACTGAGGGAGGCGTACGCGCTGGACAGCGAATACAAGGAACCCCTTTACTTTCTCGGCATCTACGCGTATAATAACGAAAAAAACGTATCAAAGGCACTTGCGCTCCTTCGGGAGTGCACTTCCTCCCCGTTTACACTCGAGCAATGCTACCCGGTCTTCAATGAAGTCCGGTCGAAAGCGTTTCCGGACATGACGAAGTGGCAGGCGCTGGAGGACAACGCCGCGTTGGCATCCACAATGGAGGAAAAGGCGGCGCAGTACCACCTGGCGGGAATGGTGCTGCAGCAGGAGGAGAAGGACGCCTGTGCTGCTTCCAAGGACTTTCGCACTGCGATGTCGATGTGGAATGTATCAGGACTTTACTGGTTTGAAGACCGCATTCAATGGAATACCGAAATCTCCTTTTGTCAGACACTGCAGTGGTACGCCCAGTCATCTTCGGAGTGCATCGCGCTCTTGAGTCTAGATGAGCGTGCGGCAGCTAGTGCGAGCATGGCTCTGTTTCTTGAGCAGGCTGTTACTCACTGTGACGATCCATGGGATCGCGTAGCGCCCTCGGAATCTCAATCGTATATGCATCGGCCAGTGACTTTCAGCATGATTTCAACGTTAATGCATGTGCTTCTGAAGAATGAGATACTTCCTGCTGTCTCAAAGGATCCCGAGGCGCTTCTGATTGTACGCCACGCGGTGGCAACAATCGCCGCACGCCACTACTGCTATTTGTCGTCGTTTGTAAATACTGAGGTGGGCAAGCGAATGGGAGCAGTGAACGATGACGTGATGCATGTACACAAATACTTTCAGATGGAGCGAGCGACACTCCTTGAGCGTGTATCAGGGTCGGTGGGAGAGTTACGGCCAGGTGCTGGCATTACCGATGACATTCGCACACTTCTCCAGTGCGCCGCTGAGCTCTCTGCGATTGTCATGGTTTCATAGTCACGTGCTGCAGCGGTGTAAGACCGCGTCACACTTCAAAATATGGCTGTTTTTTTTTTTTATTATTATTTGTGTTTAATTTTGCTTGTCGCCATTTTCGCATCCTTTTTTTTTTTGTTCGTAACTGCAGCCATCTGCCCCGCACACCATTTCTCCTGTTACTGTCAGGAGTTGGTGCAGGGGGTGGTACCGGCGCCCAGGGGAACATGGACGGATGCTACACATGGGCGTACGTGCATCATTTGATAGTCTGCTGATTGTTGTTGTTGTTCCGTTTTCAAACTCTTTTGGCACGTGCTGAGTGGCTGAAACAATAGACATGTTTTTATCATGCGCCTGCAATAGAACTGTGTTACTTTATCTGAGAGCGTAGAGGGGGCGGCGAGTCCTCCATGCAGCTGCTACAGCCTCTGTGGTCTTGCGCGTGAGGAACATCTTCTTATTCCCTTTGCTTCATTCGTATTCATTCTTTTTTTTTTGCAATTATTGAGGAAAGGGAGGTGCTGTTTTTTTTTTTTTTTGTATTGCTGTTCTTTTAAGGTGATGAGGGGAGAACCTCTTCAATGTACACTAGAGGTGCGTGTCGGTCCCGCCGACCGTACAAGAAGATCATTCAGCATGGAGTGCGAGCCGTCCACACTGCAAGAGGTGGTCGAGGCGCTCAGGGCACAGGACCTCCGGCTGCAAAACAGCGCCTTCGACCTGAGTGTGGGGTGTGGGGATAATGATAGCTTGCGGCAGCTACTTGACGACAGCTGCGTCGTGGAGTTCTTTTCAACCATCACTGATGAACATGTCATTTTTGTTGTTGTGCTGGTGGAGACTAAAGGAAAATTTCCCGCCTCGATGCTCGCCGACGAAGGACTCGTACACCTGTGCGTTTATCACCCGGGTGAGGATAAGGCAACCGAGAAGCGATTCATTCCGCCACGGCGTGGGGTGCGGGAGGCTCTTATCATGGCTGTGCGGGATGCTGTTCCTCTCCCACCGCCGCCCTCGCTGCCAATGCAGCTATACGCAGTTGGAAGTGGCATCTGCGACGTTCGTATTGTAGACGATGATGATGCTGCCAACACGCTACTCCAACGCTGCTTAGCCACGCAGACAGTGTGCGGTTTAACCTACCGCTTTCCAGCACTACAAGAGACAGATAATATTCTCCTAGCAGATACATCGAGCTGCGCGGAGGATGGCGGCGCTGCTCCACCGGCTGAATTGGGCTGCGCGGAGGATGGCGGCGCTGCTCCACCGGCGGAATTGGACTGCGCGGAGGATGGCGGCGCTGCTCCACCGGCCGAATTGGGCTGCGCGGAGGATGGCGGCGCTGCTCCACCGGCCGAATTGGGCTGCGCGGAGGATGGCGGCGCTGCTCCACCGGCTGAATTGGACTGCGCGGATGCGGTTGACATCGAGGTGGAGTGTTCACTTTGTGAGTCGGACGTCGTTGTGTTTCCCTTTTCGTGGAGGCGAGATTCATTGGTCGCCCTTGTCACACTTCGCAAGGCGTGCGTATCGGTTTTGGGAATCACCACCGACGATAATGTACATCTATATGACCGGGATGGCACCCCCCTTGGCAGCAATGCCAAGCTGCGCGCTGCGGTTAAGAGGGCGCTGCAGGGGGGTTGCACCCGCGTAAAAATTGTTGTGGGGACCGGCCACCCGTGCACCGCTGGTCTCCCGTTGCAATGTTTTGTCTCATGGAGTAAACATGAGGTTATCTTGACGTGTGCCGTGCTACCTGACAGCGCGCTGGAGGATTTGCAGCGTGCAATCCTGAGGGAGTACGGTATGTCGTGGAAAGGCGTAGGATGCATTGGGCTTGCTTTGCGGGATTCCGAACTGGGTGGGGGGGTTGAATTGATGCGCGAGAATGCGTACGAGCAGCTCAAGGCTGCCGCGAGTGCGGGCGAGCTGTTGCAAATTACGGTGAGTGGCCATCGAAGTCTGCTGCATGCACCGTCGGAGCGCATCCTGAGCGTCGTGGTCGCTTCTTTTGCAACAGAGGTGGCGCTTCTGCTTGGCGAAAGCTTTTCTGCGCAGGATGTATTGCCATTTTTTGAGTGGTACCGCGAGGAGATGGAATCGTGCGACACGGCCGAAGTGGATTACCTCGAGATGATCTCCTTGTTGCTCAAGCGTTTAGACCGGCTCTCGGAGGAGAAGTTGACGACACTTCTAAAGGGAGCGGCTGTATCCTGTGACGGAGAGGGAGTTCTTCGCGCGCTGGATCGTTGCGTGGTCGTTCTGCGGATCTTCGCCACTCGCTGCCCCCTCGACGCGGTAAGGCGATTCTTCCGGCGGATGTACAAATCTATTCAGTGTTGTTGCAACTCAAAGGGTGGAATCCCTCTTGCAATAGTCACTCAGCAGCTCGCACAAGCGGGCGTGAAGGACGTTAGCGGAGTACTGCGGTGCGACCATATTCCACTGACGGAGCTGCACGAGGGCGACTACACCGAGTTACTTCTGAGAATCTACAAAAGTGATGCGAACCTGGTCTGCCGTGCCGCGGTGGCTGCACAGCTGTCGGGTGCTTGCGCTCTCAGATGCCACCGCGTGATGGATGAGGACGAACGCAAAGCGCTGCAGATGAGCTGCAGGCAGGAAGTGCGGCATGCGTTTGATGGGATACGCTCCGCTGACGTGGCAAAGTTCCTGCAGATGGTTGGCTTGTCTTCGGAGCCGCGCTACCACTGCCTTCTAGACGCCGTTGGAGCTCTTCTTTCCACTCACCCCGTAGAGGGCTCTCGCCACTGGCTTGTGGAGCGCTTCAAGGGAAAGATGGAGACCGCACTCTATGCGAAGCTGCGCACCTTTGAAGACTCCTCGCTGCCAACGCCGCAGCTCTACCGCCTATGCTGGAATGTACTGAGGCCGGAGATACATCACCTTATCTTGCTTGCGGAGTCGGATGTCGCGAGCGCCATGGCTTGTTGGGCTTTCTTCGCCTTGCAGCTGGTGTGCGTGAACCGCCATCTGGAGTTTCCCATGGTGCCACTGGTAGACCTACAGGAATTCTCACCGTTGAGCACCGGGGCTACACTTGTGGCGCACGTGACAACCCCACCGGTTGCTCCTCCTCATGCTTCAACTTCTGCAGCTGCCGTACCACGTTGTCCGTGGAAGAAGCCCAAGCTGAAGTATAAGTACAGCTATCTTTGCCAAGATCTTCGCCGGAGCCCTCACTTGCCGCCTCCAGTAAAGTAGGGTTACTCTCTCTCTCTCTCTCTCTTTGTCTCCATGCGTCTAGATCTGTCTTTGTGTCTTGCGCGCGGAGTTTTCCTTGTCGTTTTTCAATGCCTATGTTTTCCAATGTTTCTTCTCTCTCTTTTTATCTCCTCTTCTGTCGTTTTTATCCTCATTGATACATATATATATATATATATATATATATATATATATCCAAGAGGGAGAGAGAGAGAAAGCAAGAAAGGTGTTGCTTTCATTTGTTTACCATTTCGGTTTTTGTTCTTGTTGTTTCTCTCCGTCTAGTTGCGTCTCTCTCTCTCTTTCTTTCTGTGTGTGTGTCTGTCTCTGTGTGTGGGATGACCCTCTGGAATGAGCGTGATGACAGAAATGGGTCGACTTCACCCATGTGTGGGGTGGTGAGTGGTGCTCGCGCTGTTTTTTGTTTTTGTTTTTTTTTTGTTTTTTTTTTCTCTTTTTCTTCAGCTATTCTTCATGGATTGTTCCATTTGGTGTGACCCACTCCACGTGGGGATGTGGAGGAGATGTTGCTGTTATCCCGGCAGAAAATACCTGCATCCTTCTCCACAAACACCACCACCGCGAGTTCTGCATAGTGCGTGTTTCATCCACGCAGATTTATACATCTCGCTTCCTTTCTGCTAGACCCCCACCACCCCCGCCTCTTCTTCCCCGCCGTTTGTCTGCAGGAAGCGGGTCTACGATGTTTGCTCGACGAGTCGCGCTCCTCTGCGCGAGACGATTGCCGAGTGGGATTCTGCTGGAGGGCACACTAAACCATCTGCGCCCTGATCTTCTTCTTGAGGGCACTGCCACTATGCCTGACGGTCGCATCTTTTCTGGTCGCTTTGATGCCGAGTGCGGATTTCCTCTACGTGGGAGTCAGCTGGAAGATGACGGTGACCTCTACCGCGGTGAGTTCAACGCACAATGGCAACGGCATGGCGATGGCGAAGCTTGGCTGGCGGACGGTACGTTCTACAAGGGCCGTTTTAGCGAAGATGAGCTTGTGGAAGGAATAGTGCGCATTCCAAACGGCACGACCGAGACTGTTTTTGAAGGGCTTCTGCATGATGAGACCTTTGTGCGCGGGCGGTTGACGCAGCACGACTTCACATATGATGGTGAGTTCCGCAATAACAAACCACACGGTCGTGGGAAGCTGGTATTCGCCACAGGTGCAGAGCAGGAGGGAACGTTCTTTGACGGCAAGCTGCACGGGAATGCGTGTAAGATGAAACTCGATGGGGGTTTTGTTTACGTGGGGGAGTTTGTCGACGGGTGCATTCGTCGTGGTCAGCTCTTCACCCCAACATACACATATGATGGGGAATTCAACGACCACGGACGCGCTCATGGGGAAGGCACGCAAACATACTTGGCAAATGAGCCACGCCTCCTCTTCACTGGCGTATGGGAGAATGGCGTTATGGTGCGCGGCGTATGCAACGATGAGTACGGCTGCCCCGTCGACTGGCAGGACAACCACGAGCTACAAGCGAAGGTGTTTAGCGACGATGGTGGAGCCAGTGCGGTGGCGATGAACAGCTATAGCAGCGCAAGACTGAAGGAGGCGGATAAACTTTACCACGAGATGAATAAAAGCTACGTGAAGGACGCGGAGAGTGTCTCTCGTGAATCAGGACACTACCCGTCAAAAATGGACCTTGGATATGAGGGGGGCATTCCACAGGAGCAGGAGTCATTTGAGCGGGCTTCGCGCCAGTGTGTCGCGGACATGCAGCGCACGCGTCGTGCATTTGAGATGGATAGTGATAACACGAGTCACGCGTCTACTGGTGTGATGGGCGGCGGTGCTTCAATGCTGTTTAACCCCAACTTGGCAAAAATGCAGCGCACGAGGCAAGAGGGGGCGCAGCGACTGGCTGCGGAGCGTGTCGACGAGCAGTTTGAGCGCTTCATGAAGACATTTGACCGCGGTGGAAGTGACAGTTCCAATCGGCGCATCATCGACGGCAACTCACCATGGAAATCATTCACGCCGAAAGGTTGACTGCACTCCTCTTCGCCCTTCACTTTCATCGTCTGCCCACATCACTCGCTTGGATTAAACCAAAATTTCATTCATTCCTTCATGCCCACTTCATCGTGGTCATGGCTGAAGTTGTGTTTTGCAACAGACTTCCCCCCCCTCCCACTGCGTGCAGTGACGTGAGGAGGTTGGTGGCGTCATGTTCCCGCTGCTTCTGATTCAGCGCCCTCATTATTATTATTATTATTATTAATGTTGTTGTTGTTGTTTGGAACAATCTATTCCTCCACCTCTTCTTCATTCTTGTTGGACGTGTGCGAAAGCTCTCCATGCCTCTTGGTCTAGAGGGTCACACAGGCACGCCGTATGGTGAATGGGTGGTGATCATTGGCGGAAAAACCGCTGCTTTTGATCTCAACGAATCGGTCTTTACGCTGAACATAACGACACACGAATGTCATCGGCTCGCATGTGGTGGTGAGGCGCCGCTGCCTCGGGCGTACCATTCAACCTGCATACACGGCTCGAAGCTGATTGTTTTTGGTGGCATCACGAGCATAGGAGTGAATGATATCCACTACAACACGTACAACGTCTTCACGGTGGGCGATGCTCTGGACACTGAGACCAGCGCAAAATTAGGAAGTGATCGCTTCTGTAATCCCTCGTCGTTGCGCCAGATTGTGCCGCAGGGGTTGGAGCCGCACGGCACACTTCATCTTCTTGACATGTCATTCTCCCCACCCCGCTGGGACACGCTGCAGAGCCTCGGGAGCGTGCCATGCTGCCGCTCCCACCACGCAGCTGCTGTGCATGGGGATGCCATGTATGTCATTGGCGGCTACAACGTTCACTGCGCCCAGACGCATGCGACGCCGGATTTTGGTTGTCTCTACCGCCTTAACTTGACGGGGATGCACTGGTCCACCATTTCGCTGCGCACCCCGCTGTATTACTGGGGAGCAACTCTGACCCCTCTCGGCGACGCGCTCTTTTGCCTCTTCGGCGGTGTTGCGCGCATGGAAAACAAGGAGTCGCGTGACACATTTCTGGTCGACGCGCGGACAGGGGCAGTGGAACGCTTGATGCAGAATAATCACACGCCTCTTCCCCGTGTGACGCACAGTGCGTGGCGGTGGGGCTGTTTTGTGTATATCTTTGGCGGCACGGGAGCGGTTGGCACGCGTTTCTTTAACGATGTGCAACGTCTGGATCTGCAGCGGCGTTGCTGGGAGACCGTCAGAACGTGTGGTGCTGTGAAACCGCCTCCGCGTTCCGGGGCCACCGCGACGGTTGTGGGCGAAGATGTTCTTCTAGTAGGCGGTCTACGCTCCAATTTGACGCGGTCGTTGGATGTGTTTCGGCTGAACATGCGCAGCCTGACGTGGATGGAGGTGGAGGTGACGCCCATCAGCATGTCACTCCTGTTCCCTCACGGCGTTCTCTCTCCTCGGTTAGGCGCAAGGGACGGTGTGCAACGCGGCATACAGACTCCAGACGTGTGGCTGATGCCATGCGCCAGAACGCACGATGCATTTAATTCCGACATGATGGCACTGTGGCGTACGTCAGTGACGCAGAAGCAACCGACACATCAACAACAGCAACAACAAGGGCAGCAAACCTGCACGACTCCGCTGCAGCGCTGGGCGAAAGAGTTACGCGAGCTGCATTCCAGAATTCTGGACTGGAGTCTCTCAGCCACGAGGCTGGGTTACTCTGACGATGAAGCACGACGACTGTGTCCGCTACACGACACCAATCAAAAACAAGGGATCACGCCTCGTCTTCAGCTCCTCCAACAGCCATACCACTAACGGGACTGTCTGAGACCCGACCTCGGCGTCGTCGTCGTCGTCGTCGTCGTCGTTCCCTCCACTATCGACAACCGACCCTCTTTGCACAATGTGCAAGAAATGGGCGCATCTCTGTTTCCTCCTCCCCTCCCCAACCCCAGCACCATCACTCTACTCACCGTGCTGCAGGGAGAGAGAGAGAGACACTCGAGGGATCACCGGGTGTTGTGCGTTTGTTAGTTTTTCCTTTTCTTTTTTGTTCTACAAAAAAAAAAATAATCTCTCCATTTCATTTCCTCTTGAATTTGTTATTCGCAAGGGTGGAGTAATTATATATATATATAGAGAGAGAGAGAGAGAGAAGGAGGGAGTTGTGTGCGTGGGAATGTGGCGAATGTTTCGCAGCTCTTGTGTGCGTTGCCTTGGACTGCGCGCTGCGGCTGCTACCATTGCTACTGCTGGAGCCACGACCAGTAGTGGCAGTGCCGGCGTTGCTTCTGATATTACCGACACTCCTGAGCGCGTGCAGGTGCACCCTATCCTCTTCAACGTTCCTATTTTGTTTCGCGCAGTGGGCCGCGATGCTGAGCTCATGTCTCTCTGGCAAAATCTGCTCTCAGGGCGCCGGTGTCAAGCTATCACAGGGCTGGATGGGATTGGCAAATCTACCATAGCGGTGGAGTTTTGCGACAGGGCGCGTCGTAGTGGGCGTTTTACGTGCATCCACTGGTTTAACGCGCGAAACTCCCTTCAGTCAAGCCTGGTGCACCTGTTTCAGTCCATGAAGGGACGAATGGAGAAGGATGTGCTGCTCGTTTTTGACGATGTGGAAGACCCGGAGAAGGCTCTCCCCCTCGTACCGGAACATGCAAACGTTTATACGCTTTTGACTACCACTGCTGAACTTGAAAACACTGCGAAGATTGGTGTGATCAAGGCGGGGCCGCTGGCAGCCGCCGCTGCAGAGCAGTTTCCACGCGTGCTAGACATGACGGACCCAATGTCTGCAGTTGGCGAGGTGCTGCGCGGCCTCGGTTATGTACCGCTTCTCATGCACGTGGCTTGTTCTCTTATGGAGAGCGAAGCTATTGAGCCTGCGCAGTTGAAAGGGGAGATGCAAGCCAAGGAGGTATTTGGTGGAGATGTTGTTAGTATGTCTCGCTCTCTTCGCGTGCTGGTGGATGTCGCGGTCGCGGTTCTCGAGGCCCAGCGACCTGGCAGCAGGCGAAAACTGGAAATGCTTGCCTTCTTCGATGTCAATGACATCTCGCATGCCACTGTGGATGCGGTCTTGGGCGGCGACACAGACGAGGATTTTGTCTTGCGAGCCTCTGGCCTCGGCCTCTGCAATCAGAGCTGGGACACAACGTCTCTCTCTATTCATCCATCTATCGCTCAGATGCTTCGAGAGATGTCCGATGACATGTGTGTGGCGGAGAGCGCCAAAATACTGCGGTCCCTCTGGCCTCGACGGTGGCGTGGTGCTGGCAGCAGTGTCGCGCAGGAGTTGACGCGCCATGCACATGCCATCTGCACTGGTAGTGATGCTCGCCAGTTGCCTCTTGGCGACGATCTGCTTGTTTGTTTGGATCGAAGTGCGAGTTTTCTCTTACTTAACGAAGGTAGTGATCTTCCTACTGCTGCAGAGTTCTGGTTTCGTGTGGTTCAGGCGAACCAGGAGGCGCGAAGAAGCGACGTTGATGCTGTGCGTGTGGGTAGGGAATGTGGTCGCTTGCTGCATTTCCTCCGTGATGATCGTGCCGATGTGGTGTTGCAGTACGCCTTCGAATTGGCCCGTGTAGTGCACGGGAAGCAGTCGCCAGAGGCTGCCCTTATTCTCGGCTGCTACGCGCCATATATCTCTGCCTCACGCGATGCAGTGCAGATGCTGCAGAAGGCTGTAGCCACCCTGGAGAACTGCGTGTCTTCTGTTGACGCGGTGCTGGGAAAGGAGGAGGAGCGCATGCTGCACGAGACGATCTTTGTGCTGCTTATGCGTCAGGGGCAAATGCTGGAGGAGATTGGTGACACGCTGCCGGCGTCACTCTGGACGGCGCTAGCGGAGGTGGAGGAACGCATCAAGAGTGGTGGGCGTCCGGTTCAATCGTCTTGAGCGCTGCAGTTGTTATTGCTACTCTTTTCTTCGCCACTGGGAATTAACGTAAGGAGCGAAGCGCAACTTTGTTTGAGCTGCTTTCCCCGCGTTATGTGGGCGCGGAGAGAAGACATAAGGCCGGATGTGCGGAGGAGGAGAGGCGAAGGCGCAGCAAAAAAAAAAGGGGGTGGGGGTGGGGGAAACAAACAAACCGATAAAAAAAAAAACTCGCGTATGAGTGACGCAGATGTTGTGAAGTGTTGGCGCGAGTGCCACTGCGCAGAGTTTTTTTTTTTTTTTTAGTTGCCGCTGTTGTTGTTGTTTCAAACACTGTTTGACTGTTGACGCTCGCACTCGTTGTGCACATCTTCCACATTGCTGGCGCATCGTTGCACACTTTCTTTTTCCTTCGCACTTCATTCTCTTCATTTTTTTTTTCTTCTTCTTCTTCTTCGCACAGTGTGGCAGCGATTACCGAATTTGGGTGAGTGTTGGCGAGGCAGTGGTGTTCCAAGAAATGAAGCACCACCTGAGTCTTAAAAAAACGGTGGATGATGTATGGCCAATAACTGGCAAGCGTGTACTCATCCGCGTGGATTTTAACGTCCCCGTGGAAAATGGATGCATCACCAATGACTACCGCATTCGCACCGCCATCCCAACGATACGGCGCGTGGTAGACCAGGGCGGCATCTGCATCTTGATGAGCCACCTTGGCAGGCCCAAGGGCGTTTCTTACGCCTCTGCCGAGTCTGACGTTAAAAAGCGCCACCATGGCATGCAGTTCTACGACAGTAAAGGCAAGACCGCCTTCTTTGGTGGATTGCCTGGTGAGGAAAAGGCGAAGATACTGGCGCAGTCCAGCGCAAGGGAGGAGGCTGCAGAACTTTCACTGGAGGAAGGATCTGGAAAGACGGCCGTTTTCTCTTCTTTACCAGATGACGAGAAAAAGGCACTGCTGGCGCGCTACGTCCAGGAGAACAGGGAGCATTCGTTTCCACAATTGAGCCACAGCGGTGGCTATGAGGAGGAATTGACCCTCCGTCCCATTGCCGTGCGGCTCGCCGAGCTCCTCGGTCAGAATGTGTACTTTGCTCACGACTGCATGAATGCCAAGGCAGAAACAACTCGCCTGAAAAAGGGCGAGGTGATGCTTCTGGAGAATGTGCGCTTCTACGTGGAGGAGGGCAGCAAGGAGGAGGCGGAGCGCGACGCGATGGCACGTGTGTTGGCGTCGTACGGCGACGTATACATCAGTGATGCCTTTGGCACGGCACACCGCGACAGCGCAACGATGACAGGCATCCCGAAGATACTTGGCCACGGCGCTGCGGGGTACTTGATGGAAAAGGAGATTTCTTACTTTTCCAAGGTGCTGGGCAGCCCGGCGCGGCCGTTGGTTGCGATTGTCGGCGGAGCAAAGGTGAGCGACAAGATTCAGCTGCTGGACAACATGCTGCAGCGCATTGACTACCTGGTGATTGGTGGAGCGATGGCATACACGTTCCTGAAGGCGCAGGGCCACCGTATTGGCATCTCGATGTGTGAGGAGGACAAGCTGGATCTCGCGCGTGCGCTGCTGAAAAAGGCGGAGGACCGCAAGGTGGAGGTGCTGCTGCCGGTGGACCACGTGTGCCACACGGAGTTCAAGGCGGCAGACGCGCCGTTGGTGACGGACGGCGTGGACATCCCCGACGGATACATGGCGCTGGACATTGGGCCCAAGACGATTGCGAAGTATGTGGAGGTGGTGGCAAAGTGCAAGAGTGCGATCTGGAATGGGCCGATGGGGGTCTTTGAGATGATGCCGTACTCAAAAGGGACCTTTGCAATCGCAAAGGCGATGGGTGACGGCACGCAGCACCATGGACTGATGAGCATCATTGGCGGTGGCGACAGCGCGAGCGCAGCGGAGCTGAGCGGTGAGGCGCCGCGCATGTCGCATGTGTCGACCGGCGGAGGCGCGTCGCTGGAGCTGCTGGAGGGCAAGACGCTCCCCGGCGTCGCCGTACTCGACGACAGGGAGTGATTACGGAGGAGAGAAACGTGTGTGTGTGTGTGTGTGTGGGTGTAGGTGCGTTTTTTATTCATATCATTTTTTAATATGGTTGCGCCTAGTGCGTTTGTCGTAGTTGCTTATGTGTTGCTCTCCCTGTGCATCTTATTTATTTATTTTCTCCTCTGGAGGAGTACTCTCCGCGCATGGGTGTCACTCCTGTCGTGCTGCATGTCACTTTGAGTGTGGCTCGCGTAACGCGGTGTGCTTACGTCTCCACTCCACCCCACCACCATCTCCTCCTCCTCTCGTTGAATCGCCCCTCACATTTCCGTTGGCGTGTCTTTTGGTGCATTCTGTTTGCTCACGCTCCAACCGCTCAATTTTATTATTGATGGTGGGGCATTGCATGGCGAAGAGGAGGACAACGCCAAAAGACTATCATCATATATACACAAGAAGAGAATCGTGCGCGTTAGAGATTAAACGTAAAACGAGAACAACAGCAATGACACTCAAGGAGAAGAAGGGCATCGAGGAGATCGATGTGAAGGGCAAGAGAGTTCTGGTTCGAGTGGATTTCAACGTGCCTGTGAAGGATGGGAAGATAACCAATGATTACCGCATCCGCTCCGCACTGCCAACGATTCAAAAAGTGCTGCAGGCTGGCGGCAGCTGCGTGCTGATGAGCCACCTTGGCAGGCCCAAGGGCACCTCAATGTCGACTGCGGAGGTGCAGCGCACTGCGGGTAGTGTGCCGGGTTACGAAGCGGCTGCAACACTGCAACCCGTGGCTGAGCGACTCGCCGAGCTCCTCGGTCAGAATGTGATCTTTGTCCCGGACTCCCTCAATGCGGCTGCACAGGTGGAGAAGCTTACACCAGGGGAGGTGATGCTTCTGGAGAATGTGCGCTTCTACGTGGAGGAGGGCAGCAAGGAGGAGGCGGAGCGCGACGCGATGGCACGTGTGTTGGCGTCGTACGGCGACGTATACATCAGTGATGCCTTTGGCACGGCACACCGCGACAGCGCAACGATGACAGGCATCCCGAAGATACTTGGCCACGGCGCTGCGGGGTACTTGATGGAAAAGGAGATTTCTTACTTTTCCAAGGTGCTGGGCAGCCCGGCGCGGCCGTTGGTTGCGATTGTCGGCGGAGCAAAGGTGAGCGACAAGATTCAGCTGCTGGACAACATGCTGCAGCGCATTGACTACCTGGTGATTGGTGGAGCGATGGCATACACGTTCCTGAAGGCGCAGGGCCACCGTATTGGCATCTCGATGTGTGAGGAGGACAAGCTGGATCTCGCGCGTGCGCTGCTGAAAAAGGCGGAGGACCGCAAGGTGGAGGTGCTGCTGCCGGTGGACCACGTGTGCCACACGGAGTTCAAGGCGGCAGACGCGCCGTTGGTGACGGACGGCGTGGACATCCCCGACGGATACATGGCGCTGGACATTGGGCCCAAGACGATTGCGAAGTATGTGGAGGTGGTGGCAAAGTGCAAGAGTGCGATCTGGAATGGGCCGATGGGGGTCTTTGAGATGATGCCGTACTCAAAAGGGACCTTTGCAATCGCAAAGGCGATGGGTGACGGCACGCAGCACCATGGACTGATGAGCATCATTGGCGGTGGCGACAGCGCGAGCGCAGCGGAGCTGAGCGGTGAGGCGCCGCGCATGTCGCATGTGTCGACCGGCGGAGGCGCGTCGCTGGAGCTGCTGGAGGGCAAGACGCTCCCCGGCGTCGCCGTACTCGACGACAGGGAGTGATTACGGAGGAGAGAAACGTGTGTGTGTGTGTGTGTGTGGGTGTAGGTGCGTTTTTTATTCATATCATTTTTTTTCCGGTTTTTTTTTTTTTTTTTTTTTGGTAGTATTGTAGTGCGATGAAGGGAGACCATTTCTTTTCGGTGATGTGAGCAATTGTGCAATAAAAGAGGAATTCTGTGGGATGCTAAAGCGGTTTTCTTTTTTTTTTTTTCACCTTCGTGAGGTGCACGGCTTGAATTGTTCGTTTGGAGAAGAAATTGGGGTTGTTGTCTTTGACGTGCTCCCAAAAAAGGGGGGTGGTGGGGTGGTGCATCTTCCCTCCGCCGCCGTTATTGCTGGTCTTCTCCCCTCTTGCGGTCTTCTCTCCATCTGCATGTGTGTGTGTGTGTGTGTGTACGCGCGAAGCCTGGGGCGAAGAGTTTTGCCGTTGCTGCAGATGGTGCAACCGCATGACGCCCACAGTGGGAAGTTCTTTTTGTTTGTGGAGCAGCTGCAGAATGGGCTTCCGTATGATTGCATAAAGTTTCCAGACGCATTTGAAGTTGAACCAAAGTGCTGGAAGTTTGGTAGCCGAACAGATGTCACGGAAGTGCAGCCGGTGAATACGTCTTGCGCTGGTGGGGATTCTGCGGAGCCACGCCCCCTGTTGCCTGCGCATATGCAGCGGCAGTCTCTGATGCAGCGGGATGCACATGAGCAGCAACGTCTGCAACTGCTCTCACGCACCCAGAACCGTGTGGCGCTGCAGGCTATGTCTGGTCAGGCGTTGTTGCAGTCCGGGGTGGAGAAGTTGCATGTGCCGTTTGCTCTGCCCAGAGAGGCAACGGCAGAGAGGCGACGCCGGGACGAGATGCGAGATGTGCCGCATGCGCTGTGGGTATCGCAGCGAAGGGCCACAATTGCATGGCACGTGGGACACCGCCTTCGCTGCCTGAACTCTCTGCATGCGCAGAAGTTAAAACGGATGGACTTGGAGTGCTCCGCAGGCTGCTCACGAGACAAGTTCCTCTTTTCACGCAGGAAGTGTCTGCATTCAGCTGGTGAAGATGTAAACATAACTGAGGATGCTGTTGCCGCTGCTGCATCCGGCGATGATGTTGCTGCACCGGCGGTGTGAGAAGAAACACACACACACACACAAACGAAAAAGAAAAGCTGAGGGACGCATCTTCTCTTCTGTTTTTTTGTGACCTCCGATATGTAAACTGACGAAGCACCCTCAGCATCATGTGGGACGGCGATGTGAGTGCATGTGTGCGTGTGTCATGCGGAGCCATGCAACAGAAGCGTGGCGCGTCGTGTTTTTGCCTTTTGTCCTCCATTACCGGATGCTGCATATGATGTAGAGGACCAGCGATGGCACAACTGCTGCATGGCTTGTCCTTGCAGCCATCATCGTTTCTACTGGTGGGTGGGTGGATTTGTTCGTCTTGTGTTGCTGATCACTGCTGACGGCGATGCACGGCATTTGTTTCTTGGACCGCCCGTCGCATCTTCTTCTTCTTCTTCTTCTTCTGTCCCCCCTCCACCGCTCCTCTCGTGTCTGATTTTGTTCTGCTGTTTTTTTTTTTTTTCTCCAATTGGGTGCGTTTCTTTTATTCGTGTGTGTTGCCTTCGCACAAGTGGCCTGCTTGCGCCTTCCGCACTTCTTCCTCTGCGTCTTCATCTCTGCACGTGGACGTGCATGTTGCTCTTCGCCCCACTACTTTTGAAGCAGCCGGAGGTGGGGCGCAGAAAACGAAGGGACGTCTCGCTCTCTCTCGTTTGTGTGTGTGTGTGTGAAGCATATGATCCCTGTGAAGCTGAAGCACTTCGAGGAGGGGCCGTCGTGGGCGGAGAAACGCACCACATCCTCCACGTCGGCGACGGTAACAGCAGCAACGGCAGCACCAGGAGGCGGGGGGACGAAGTCGGTATCGGTTTGCACCCTCGACCTCAGCAATGGACACACGTCTGTTGCCGACATGGAGACTCTCAATGATGTTCTTTCCGCGTCGTCGCCATCGTTCGTGTTTGTCCACAACGCTACGCAAGCGGTGCGGCAGCAGATGATGCAGCTGCAGCCCGTGCGCAAGCTATACGCCATCACAGACCTCGTACGCTACGAGCCGCGAGAGGCTGCGGACAAGGGAACTGTCACGCTGGTGCGCCTCGGTGTGACGTGCGACAGTGCGGAAAATTTGACGAAGCAACTGGAGGGCGCCTGCTCTGGTGTTGTGCGACTTTTCAAGACGCTGCAGGTGCGCTCGTTTGCCGGTGCTTCGCTGACAGTTGCTGCGCTTTTCGTTGACCGTTCCGCAACGTCATGGCAACGCATGGCTGCGTTAACTAGCGTCATGCCGCTTCTGGGAAACGCAGAGCTGGCGGTGCTTTGCACAAATTTGTTCTCTTCTGCGGGCGCGCTGAATGCGGAGATGCACGCGGCATGTGCAGCGAAGGGGTTTGTTGACGCAGCGGAAGAGGTGGGCGAGAAGAACAGCAACAGCAACAGCAACAATAACAACAGTTCTCATCACGAATGGATGGTGTGGGTGAAGTCGTCCAAGTTCACCGTGACAAATTTCACGCATGGTTTGACAGCACCGGAGGCGGCCTTCCCACCCCTGACAATCGCCACACTGGGTCCCCGCAGCGCGACGACCATCACAATCCCGCAGCCGCGCAGCGCGAAATGCGCCAACCCACGGGGCTCGCCCGCGTCTTTGGTTGCGCCTGCCATCATGACGGACCCCGCAATTCTCAGTGCTGAGGCGGCCGGCAAAGGTGGGGGCGTCATGACGAAAGGCTGTGGGTCGGTGATTATGGAACGCCTGCTGCAGCAACAGCAGCAACATGTTGCCCCACACTGGAGAACATCGCACTCTTACACGATGAAGAGTAATGAAAAGTTAAACAGCAACGAATCAGCTTTTGATCTCTCGGCGCACTTTTCCTCCGTGCAAGATGCGGTGGATGCATTGAACTCCAAGGCAATCTACTGGCCGGCGGACTTCTGCGTGGTGCAGAACACCATTCTCGTGAGTGACGTCGTTGGGCAGTGTGACAAGAGGGCGATGTTTCGTCGCTACGCCAGAGAATACAAAAACAGTGCCGCCCTGGTCTCGCAGATGTTTCTGCATGCTGGAGGCAATAGCATCAACAGCAACGTAACTACCACCGCAGCTGTGACCGCAACCACCGCCACCGCCTCTTCCTCTCCAGGCACTACGTCCGAGAAGACGTCGTGGCTGAAGCGTGTCACCGCCCTTTCAAACCATCTGAGCAGCGACAATAACGGGGAAGATGCCACCACCAATTCCATCTCTTCCAGCATTATGCCCGTGTCGCGAGCTTTCAAACGTGAGGAGGAGTTCCGAACCCGCATCTGGGACATCTCATGGTGTACGGTCGTCTACCAAGTAACGCCGCGCGAAATGAAATTCAACATCACACCGGCTGTGGGCCTTGGCAAGGACAACCTTAGCGAGGCGATTCGGTGTCTCAACCTACGCTCGAACTCGAAGGTAAAGACGGCGCATCTGAAGGAGAACCCACTGCAGAACTACACGTACGACTACGCACTTTTATTTTCCGTTGAGCTGCAGGGTTATTGGCTCATCGCGGCGACTGATGTTCCCTGCGATATTGTGGCGTGTCGAGCAGCCGCATAGAAATACAGCCGTGCGAGCGAGCTACATTTGTGTGTTTGTGTCCTTGTCATTTGAGTGATGAAAAATACCAAAGGAAATGAGGCATGAAGACGAAACAACAACAAAAAAAAAAAAGGGGAGGGGTCAAAACAAAACAAAAAAACAAAAACAAAAAACAAAAACCAAAAAAAGCGGGAAGGAACGCTGGTTCTCTTCTTGCCGTGTTGTTGTTGTTGTTGTTGTTGTGTTGTTGTGTTGTTGTGTCCAGAAGATTTACGGCGGTGAGTAGTGATGCAGATGGTCACCGATCTCCCCCTCCCTTCCCTTCCGTTTCCTCTTTCTTCTTTTTTTTTTTTGTTTTGGTTCCTCTCTTCTTCTCCGTCATGCATGTACACGCACACACGCACACGCACACACATGTGTATACTGCACACTCGGTGTGCAGCGCCAACGACCGAGAGCGACGCATATTCTCTTTACTGCCACCGCTCTTCTTCTTCTTTGGGGG
>JASANX010000944.1:0-10807 GCA_030849745.1 Trypanosoma scelopori | reverse complement strand
TTTTTTTTCCCCCCCCCCCCCCCCCCCCGCTTGCTGGTTTCGCGTCTGCTTCTGAGGCTTACGGGGCTGCAGTGCCGCTTCTATCGTCGATAATTGGCTCCGAGAGGAGAATCACATGAACTTCATAGATTGACGAGGTCCGAAAAATAGATTGAGTGTATTGAGACAAGGTGCATTTGCGCGTGTTTGTGTGCCGGTGCAATATGGATGCCGTTAGTGCTTACAAGCTGCGCATTGACGCCATTGAACGGGCGGAGCAGATGCTTGCGCGACACGAGGCGCAGGTGGCGGCAAGAGAACATCTTCTCGAGCAGGCGATCTCAAGCGCATTTCAGCCGTCTCAAAAAGATTGGCAGCAGCGTGTCGAAGAGGCACTCAGCTGCATCTCAAAGCGCAGCAACGATGTCAGTGCGTCGCGTACTGCTACGCTGCGGGAATGGGAAGATATCATTCTGCGTTTGGAGAAGCACGCTTTGCAACTTCGAAGAAAAGACGAGGAGATTGCTGTGCGTGAGGAGGAGATACTTCAACGGGAGAGAAAACTGAAGATGGAGCAGCAGCGTCTGGTGGAGGAGAGTCAACGCCTTGCGCGGGCACAAGAAGCCTTCTCCACCATGCGTAGTGCTGTGGAGGAACGCACGTGTGAACTGAACCTGCGGGAAGCGGAGTTGGCGCGTCGCTTCCATGCCGCTGCCGAAACGGATGGGTGGCAGGAAGAACGGCAGCAAGCGGTAAAAGTGCTGCGGGAGAGGGAGATGCAGCTGGCGAATGAACGGTGTCGCAGCGATCAGCTTCTCGAGGCGCTATCTGAGTTGTACGGACGACTTGTGTTGCTCATTTAAATCTCAAGCCAAAGTATCTGCTGCACGCACGAACAGGAAGCACGCATCACATTTGCGCCTCGCTGTGTGTCTCTCTGTATGTGTGTGATGCACTCTTTTCATCGACGGTGTGCTGCTGCTGCTGCCAACTGGGTGCATACTTTTCAGTACCTTCTGCCTCTGTCGTTTTTCTTTTTTGTTTGTTTGTGTTGGTAGAGACGGCCACCGTTCCATCCCCACTTTCTCGTTTTCTACGTTTCTGTGTGTGTGTGTGTGTGTGTGTGTGTTCTGTCGCATGAATGGAATTCAGTGGCCGTCGCGGATGCTGCTCGTTCTACAGAACCACTTGCAGCAGGTGGAGCATCCGGGGGTGCCGCGAATACCACCACTTGCGACTGCAACAGGGCAACGCTGCGTGCTTTCGTTCCTTCTAGACACGCATGACATCGCCCGGCAGCGTTGCAACGCAACAGAGTCTGTCATTGGGTGCTGCCAGAATTTTGTCCTTGACACCATTGAGCAATGCTGCGCCTCATCGTTTCTTTCGTCGAAGGAGCGTCGTGTCGTCAACCTCGCGGCAGTGCAGAATGAGAAGCGAAAGGAAGGGCGTCACATGACGAAGCGCCGCCGTGCGGAAAAGGAGGTTGTTGGTGGTGCGATGGCAGAAGAAGGTGGGGGAGTAGAAGCGGCAGCAGCAGCTGGAGGATCGCCAGCCGCATCATCGTCACGAAAATGTGTTGCAGTTCTGCCAATTGAATATCTTCTTCGCTTTTTTGTGGCACTTCCATCCATTTTGGTGCACTACGACAAGTTGGGTGGGTGCGCCATGCCACCAGCGTACAAGCAGCCGCTCTGGGACTACGTGAATGTCGTGCTTGAAATCATGAATGACATGACGTTTGTCGACACCGCTGATTATGTTCTTCTTAAATGAGATTTTCGGACAGTGAGGTCGTTTTATTGTTTGCCACCATGTCTGTTGTATGATTGGGAGGCTCTCTATTGGATTCTGCACCAGCGCCTGCTCGCGGGCCCGCCCCGCTGCTGTGCGCTACTGGACTTCTTGAAGGGCACAAACGCTACTTCTTCTCCCCCTTCTTTTTGTTTGTTCATTTCTTTGCTTGCTTGCTTGCGCCTCGCTACCCCTCGCTTTGTCGTCACCGCAGCAGTTTTGCCTTCTTCTGCCATGACTGCGGAAGAGGTGAACCCTTGCGATTGGTGCACATTCATTAATGCACCAGGCCGCGTGCGGTGCGCAATGTGCCGCCGTAACGTCCGTAAGCGCCCACGTGGGTCGGCGAATAATCGGTCACCGGAACCCATTTCCGCACCTGAGAAGCAGCAGGGGGACGGGAAAGAGACGGATCTGTCGACGCTCTTCTCCACAGCAGCTGGTCAAGTGGTTCGTGTCTCGGAGTCGTCGCTGCACGCCGCGCGTAGAAGGCTGGACGCGGAACAGGAGCCTGGTGACGCGCCGTGTGCTTCCACGGGTGGAGGCGGCTGTGGAGATGTGTCGACGCTCTTCTCCACAGCAGCTGGTCAAGTGGTTCGTGTCTCGGAGTCGTCGCTGCACGCCGCGCGTAGGGTGATGTCTACTGAGGACAAGGAAACATCGTTGAAGGGGAACGATATTATCCCTACTGAATCCAGTTGTTGCCCGGGAAGTCATTCTCCTGCTGCTATGAGGCCTTTGTTTGCAGGGCGGCGTCAGGGACGCTTTGTGGTGCCCTTTGCTCGGACACCGCAGAAGCAGCAAACATCATCTACCACAGCCCCACAAGCTCCACATTTACCAGACACATCTGTACAGCAGGGCCCGAGGCGGCTCTCATTGGACCTCTTTGCATACTCTTCATTGTCCATGTCGGTGCTCCCTTCAAGCGAAGCAATTCTACAGGGTTCGTTTGCATTTAAGGGAACTGGATGCTCCCAAGATCTCTTGCGCCTGTTGGGAGTCTCTGTAGAGGGCAATATTATAGCGTCTAGTTGCTTTCGTACAGCACTGCAGAAGCTTGGTGCTACATCAACCGGATGCACTGAGGAGTGGTGCGGCCAGATGCTGAAATCTACTCTCTTGAAATTGCGTGCCCTGTCGCTACACTGCCGCACGCCGCTGCCCGTCTTCTCCGTAACCCACAGCCTTCTATACCTATGCTTCAAGTATAATCGGGAGTTTGTGGATGGTGAACGACCCACGCTGCGCATTGTTACAGAGGGTGACGTACCAGCGTCATCGCTAATGGTTGTGTATGTTGTTTCTCTCTCCCTCACGGATCGCCTTGCGCCACACACATGCACTGGTGTAATCTCAGATGGCTGCTATGAGGTCAAGATATCCCTTGACATGCCGCTCACCAACCTGGTACGGGAGGGTGTTATTCGCCGTGGACAGAAGCTACTGGTGTGTGGGGCAAAGATGCTTCTGAAGAATTTTTGTTCCCCCCTGGAGTGCAGCGGTGATGTGGTGCTGGCGATCAACTACAACTGCACACGTCCAGTGGATCCAGCCACGGCGCTAGGTCTGTACCACATTGATCCACCAGTTCTCTCTTCGACTGCCATTCATTCACTTGGTGGTCTCGTTCCATCGCTCCGTGGGACGGTGGAGCGGGTTCTTCCACCAATCTTTATTGAGCAGACAGTAATCGGTGATGATGACAAGAGCGGCAGAGACGGAGGAGGTGCTGCAAAGGGTGCGACAAGGGTGGTGAGAAACCTCCTCGCGCAGCTCAAATCGCATGAGCGCGCCTTGCGGGAGGCTGCGACGCTATCTGATACAACAAACAATCGACGACTTGTTCGCGTTACGTCGTTTGTGCTGACATGCGAGCAGAAGGAGGATGTGGTGCTGCAGCTGTGGGAGGATTGCAACGAAGGGTGTATGGTGGATCCACTAGAGGAATCTGCGGCTGAGTTTCCAGTAGAGGGGTCTGGCATTCTCGTCTTTGCTGTCACTCCATCACGAGGTCGGCCATCCCACCCATTTCAGAACGCAAAGGTGGTGTACACTCGTGGCCGCCTCGACTACAGACAACTGGAGCCCCCAAACGGCTTTGTGCGACAGCTGCAGCGTAGTGCAGAGGACATGAACCCGGAAACGCCTGCTGGCACACCAATAGACTTTGGAGGCTTTTGCGTAGCATTCGAAAAGGTGGATGCGGTGAACTCCTTTGTCATTGTGATGATGAACACTGAAGAGATATCAGCAGCACCTTCTTTCTGCATTATCGACATACCGTGCGCCACTCCTGTGAAGGAGATTCTGCTGGCGATACCAACGACGCCATTTGCACCCGTTATTGTGCAGAACGCGTCATTCATCCGCCGCGCTGATGAGGACTTGGGCCCTGACTGCCTGCATGTGCTGGCAAATGAGTTTACACGAGTTCTGCAACGACCGGCGGCGGCATCCCTCCGCGCTGTTCTCTCGTCTCTCGAGGGAGTCCGCGATAAGGCGATGGCGACGAATAGCATATCCGCCCGTGCAGCGGAATTGCTCCGTTTACGTCAACTAAGTGATGAGGCACGGTCTGGAGTGCGCCGTTTCTCGTGCGAGTTGAGTGGTAGTAGTGATGTTTCTGTTGCGGTTTCTTCAGGAAAGTCATCTCGCGTGCCGTATTACATGCGCGGAGAAAAGCAGTCGCCCATTTCAAGAGGCGTTGTCATTCCCTCAGTTACTGCAAAGCCTCAACCGCAAACTGAGCCGAAAGCGGCTGTACCACGTGTGGTGCAGCAGCACCGAGGTCGGTCGCATGTGTTTGGAAATATCATTGGGATGCGCCTTCTGAGAGCCTTTGACTCGGGTAAATTGGAGTCTGTCACGCTGCTCGCAGAGAATGTCACTCTGGCCGCCGAGGATGCGGTCAGACGTGTAGGATTGCATCATATGTCCGTTGAGGGTTCTAGCCAGTTTGAGGTTGACATTCAGTTTGGTGCCATTGCACAGCACCGCATTACCGCAAAAATCACAGACCCAAGGCTCCTGAGCGGAATGTTGGAGGAGCGAATTGCAATACGGAGTGTCTGCGCACTAGCAGTGGACGAGGGGTGTGTGGACTACCATGTGCGGCGGAATAAACTCCTGGAGGACTGGCAACAAACTCCGGAGGAGATCTGGTGGCGCCTTCTCACACTTTCGTGCGTCGTCGCCCGCGACGCACCTCAATCCACTGCCACCACAGCAGCAGCAGCTCCAGAGACGGCGGCAGTGATGTGGCTCGAGAGCGAATGGAGGATGCTGCTGGAAATGGTGGAGGATGGCGTGAAAAACTGTCTCTTCAAGTTTAGTTTGGACCCATCCGGTGAGGTGGTGCGTATGGTATTCATCAGGGATGATTGCCCTCTCGACGATCTCATGAGGGAGTAGCAACGCGAGGCAAATTCTAACAAACGGAGGGCAAATGGGTGAGATATAATATGAGTTCTTTTTTTTTTTTTTGCTACACATCCGCCAATCGGTGTCGTTGCCGTCGACCCTACACAGACCATACGAAGATGCCAACGCAGGCCGACAGGGAAAAAAAAAGGAAAAAGGGAGGGGTGTTTCCATTGAATTAGATGCATGCATAGTGTTTCGCCATAGTTTGCATTTGGAGGGTGTGAGTTGTGTGGATGTGTTCACCTTCTCCTCTTGCTTTTTTTTTCATTGCCTACACGCGACGCCGTTGCTGCTGCTGCTGACGACGACGCTGAACGATGCGGTAGCGCTGAACACGTGCACGTGTTGTGACCCTCGAGACGACGGGCACACACACACACACACACACACACACACATAGGGAGAGGCTAATATTCACATTCGTATCCTTGCATTTAGAGGCTGCACGACTGCCGCCCGAGTGGGAGCAGCAAGCGGGAAGAAGGGGTGATAAGGGATGAACACAGAGCCGGTCGTGCAGCTGTTGGAGATAGAGCTTATTGGGGACAATCCAGCTCAATACGCACAGTCGATGCGATGGCGCATGCGCCTGGAGGCACTGCAGTCGCTGGAGGAGCCTATTTCTGTTGCCTTTGTTTGGGTTGGCAGCACCTCCTCGGCGGACTACGATCAGGTGCTTGACTCCTTCGACGTGGGCCCACTCGCGGCAGGTGCGACGGAGTTTGTGATAGAATGCGACCCGCCGCAGGTGGACTTAGTTCCCCCCCAGGAGGTACTGGGTGTGACGATCCTTGTCATTTCGTTTCAGTACAAGGCGCAGGAGTTTCTCCGGGTTGGTTACTACACGCAGGTGGCGTACTTCGACACGTACCTCAACCACAACCCCCCAAAGTTGCCGCAGGGTGACCTCCTGGGACGCTTTATTGCGATGCCCCGACCAACCGTTACGGTCACACCCATCGCGTGGGACGAGGAGCATATCGACTGAACACTTTAGAGCACGTTGACGGGGCACCATCACTGCCAACCGCGAGGGCGAATGCAAGGTGGTTCTGGCCGTGGGAGGGAGACGGAAGAAGCAGAAGAAGGAGCGATAGACTCCACCCATTCATGTGCTCATGCATCCGTCGCCCCTCCGAGCAGCGGCCACCAGAGGCAGCACGAGGCAAAAGGCGGAAAAAAAAGGGGGGGGGGGGGGCGGGGAAAGCAGCAACAGAGGGGCATGGCTGT
Source organism: Trypanosoma scelopori (assembly GCA_030849745.1). NCBI lineage: Eukaryota > Euglenozoa > Kinetoplastea > Trypanosomatida > Trypanosomatidae > Trypanosoma > Trypanosoma scelopori. The sequence continues at coordinate 4,378 of JASANX010000944.1, read as the reverse complement.
AAATCCCATCACTTTCTTTTTTGCAGAATACACAGCAGATGCAGCGCATGAGGAAGCTCTGCAGTGCGCGCTCTCCGCACCCCTCCCCCACCCCGAGTTGCCACTTCTTGGGATACTCATTGTACGTGCCTTGCCTTTCTTTTTCTCTCTCTCTCCCATTCATTTTTCTCCACTCACCCACCCCACCTTCCGTAGACGCCGAAGTGGGCGCAATGATGTGCTGCCGAGAGCGAAAGATGGAAGAAATACTCAGTGAGAGATTTATCCATGATGTGCTGAGGGACCATCATGCCTGGCGAAGGGCGCTGCGGCAGTGCGATGACCCAGAGTGTCTCGCACCAACGACAAGGGCGGCAAAATCCAACATGAGTCCTGTATTCCGCCGCGGTTGCAACGATAACGTCTCCACACTGCGTTTTCTGAACTGCCTGCGTAGTTGTGGTGATGTAATCACTGCCCAAAAAAGAGAAACGGCGCCACGGCAACGTGTGAAGGATTCGTGGAATCCAAGCACAAGGTTTTGCAAACACTCTCCCAACTTGCTGCACAACCTCCTCTTTAGCCATCTGCAACGCCGCGGGTTTTTAACGGCGTACGAGGAGTCCCGTGCGGCGGTGCTTGAGGAGCAGGAACGGCGCCTCGCATCGCAAAAGAAGCGGCGCCACGAGCACACGGCCTATGAAACCGCGCAGTGGGACATAAAACGCCAGCAATATGTCGTTCTGGAAGAGGCACAAAAGCGCGCCGAGATCGAGAAATCTGAACGACAACGACGACATTCTACAATAAATATCATGCACAGCAACGTTATTGCCATCTTTCAAGATACTGAATTCAATGCAAGAAGGGCCATCTTTCAAGCTGCCAACGCCGCATACACCATGCTCCAAGAGCACTCAAGGGATGCGCTGCACGCCATCACCGGCATTTGTCCCCACATTCAGCACACTTACTTCGCGCTACTCCGCCAGGAGCACCAACAACGGCAGCACATATTAACATCCTTTAAACGAGAACGGTGTGCAATAGCCAAGCATCTTCATCAAACCATACAACATCAAATAGAGGAAGAAATCACTCGTGTTTCAGCACAAGAACAAATACTTCAACGACTCATTCAAATTGCCGCACAACAACATACAAATAGAACCTGCAACTAGGCGCAAACACCTCGCATCATAGAGGCCGAAATCACATAACATCATATATTTTGACAAACTACACTTTGCACCTCAACGCCGTCGTCTCCCCCTTCTTCCCCTCACCGACGACGCACGTGCACGCAATCGCTCACTCCCATTTTCCTTTTTCATGCACCCCTCCAGGCTTTTGAGACTCTCTCGCAGGAAACAAAAAGTTCTTAAAAAATCGCACGCACTGTGACGGCCACGCTGCTGCCACCAAAGGAAGTAAAGAAAGACAGTAGAAAAAGCAGCAGCACAGGGTACGTCCGCCCATGGCCAACCCGTACCTGTGGATCACCGTTGTTGGTGGCATCCTCGCGTTCCTCACGGGATGCGGTGTTGGGATGAATGACCTTGCCAACGCCTTTGGCACGACGTATGGCGCTCGCGTACTGAAGCTGTGGCAGATCGTTGTTCTCGCCGCCATCTGCGAGTTCACGGGCGCCGTCTCCCTTGGCGCCGAGGTGACTTCAACGATCTCTGGCGGCATTGCCGACCCAAGTCAGTTCTCTGACGATCCCTACATTCTGATGTATGGTATGCTCTGCGCGCTTGCCGCAGCCTTCTCGTGGCTGGTGCTTGCGACAATTCTGAGCCTCCCCGTTTCGTCGACGCACAGCATTGCTGGCGGCATCATGGGCTTTGCGCTTGTGTACGGTGGCAGCAGTGCCATCTCCTGGGCGAAAAGGATTGACGAATTCCCGTTTGTCACGGGCGTTGTTCCGATTGTCGTGTCGTGGTTCATCTCGCCGATGCTCACTGGTGCAGCCGCCGCAATTGTGTATGGGCTGGTCCGCTGGCTTGTACTCCGCCCGGCGAACTCGGTGCAGCGCGCAACGTACGCCGTTCCCGTCATCGTTGGCATTGCATTCTTTCTGGAGGCGTTCTTCGTGCTGTTCAAGGGCGCCAAGGCACGCCTCCACTGGAGCATAGGAAAGGCAGCGTGGGTTGCCGCCATCATTGGTCTTGGCACGGGGGTCATCTCGATCGCGCTCATCCCGCTTCTGAGACGCCGCGTGAGGTTGATGACGGAGAAGGCGGAGCGACTGGCGGCGGAGCGGGGTCGTTCCGTGGCGGAGGAGGAGCGGGAGCTTGTGGTTGGTGGGGGCTGCGGGCAGCCCGGGGCTGCTGAGGGCGTTGGGGAGAGCGAGCCCCCTGCCAATCCCACCGACGCGGCGGACATGGTGAGCGCAAAGGCGCCCTCCGCCGCCGCCGCCGATGATGGACTGCCGAAGGACAAGAGGTGCGAGCCGCTCATGGGTGCGGTTGTGCCGGGCGCGACGAGCAGCTCAGGGGGTAGCCTCCAGGGCTCGTGCACTCTGCCGAACTTTGACGTGCAACTCTACGACAACCGTGCGGAGTATGTGTTCCGCTACCTACAGGTGTTCACGGCGGTCTGTGCGTCCTTTGCGCACGGCGCAAGCGATGTGAGCAATGCGATTGGACCGTTCGCCGCCATTTACTCCGTCTACGAGAACCAAAAGGTCATGTCGAAGAACGAGACGCCGATCTGGATTTTGTGCCTCGGTGGTGCTGGTATTGTAGTTGGCCTCTCGACCTTCGGGCTGAGGATGATGCGAATGCTTGGCGAGCGCATCACGAAGATCACCCCGAGTCGCGGTTTCTGTGCGGAGCTTTCAGCCGCGCTCGTTGTCTCGTTCGCCTCTGGCTATGGCGTGCCCGTTTCGTCCACTCACTGTATCACCGGCGCCGTGATAGCCGTTAGCATGATGGACGTTGGGTTTATGAAGGTCCGCTGGTTGGTTGTGGCAAAGCTGTATGCCGGCTGGATCATGACCCTCGTCACTACCGCGGTGATCTCTGCCGCCTTGTTTGCGCAGGGCATCTACGCACCGAGCATTGCCCTCTGAGCACTGCGCGCACACGGCAGGGTGTGTGTGTGTGTGGGTGGGGCATAATAAGACGACCTTACGTGAGACCGTTTCCACGTGTTGTGTTGTTGCGCGATGAAGAGAGCATCTCGTAACTTCATTAAAAGAGAGATAAGGCAGAGTAGCAAGCGTGTGTGGGGTGCATAGAGGATAACGTTGTTGCGCATCCCGATAGAAGAGGAAGTTAAGGGTTGAGCCCCTTCGCGTTTATTCTGCGCTGTAGGCTCTTCATTAAAAAAGAAACAATTGTTGTTTTTGTTGTTTTCCGTTGCCATCGCCCTCCGTTTTCTTCTTTTTTTTTTTCGTTGTTGTTGTTGGCCATCATTCTCTTTCTTTGTCGCATCTTGTTTGAGGCTGCACGGGAACTAAGAGGATGGGAAGGGAGCAGATGTTTTTCTTGTGGTTCGGCATTCTCGCACCCTCCACCCCGCATGCATGTTTCTTGTTTTTTTTTGTGTGTGTGCCGGTTCTGCCTTTGCAGACGTCCCTTTTTTTTTTTCTTTCCGGAATGCTCCGCATGTTTCTTGACTGGTCGTGCTGTTGGTGTGGAGCCCTTCGCCAGGCTGCCGCGTAGTTCTCCCATGCGCTGGCGGAATGTAATGCCCCGTGGTAAGTAATTGTAAGGGCAGTGGCCCGGTACGGGGAGGCGACCCGGCCGGGGACGAAGACGTTAAACGATAGGTGTGTGTGTGTGTGTGTGTGGCTTTCTTTGGACGGCGGAGTTGTTGTTGTTGTTGCGTTGGCCATCATTTTTCTCTTTTTTTTTTTTTGTGTGTGTGTGTTTCCATCCCCACTGAAAACGAAGAGAGTGACCGGATGCCCAGCGATGTATGCATGCCGCACCCACGCGCATACATCGCTGAGGGTCTCGGAGACAATGTCATGACGCAAGTCGCGTCGTGCAGCCTGCACCCGACCGCGCGGGCAATGCCTTGCCTGGTCGTGCGTGGCTCTGTGTGTTACTTGCCTGTTTCGCCGCGTGTGTTCCGCACCTTTCCTGCGGTATGGTGTGGGGCGGCGCGAGGCACACGCGCGTTCTCTCATGCTCTTGTCCCCGAGGCTCATAGGAGTGCGCTGTAATGTGGTGTTTGTTCCTGTCACCTGAGTGATTTAAAAGCAACAAAAACAACAAACAGCACTGCATGAGGAGGCCTGTGGCGAACCGGACTCTCTGGCCGGCGTCGGCAGAGATTGCAGAGTCGCGCCACGCCTCTGACCTGCCTCGTTGACAAACTACACTTTGCACCTCAACGCCGTCGTCTCCCCCTTCTTCCCCTCACCGACGACGCACGTGCACGCAAT
>JASANX010000943.1:35397-53601 GCA_030849745.1 Trypanosoma scelopori | reverse complement strand
TGCCCCCCCCCCCCCCCCCCCCCCGCGGCTCGGTTTCGTGGTGCGAGGAGATGTATTCACCGCAGTTTCTTTTTTTTTTTTTCCGTTTTGTGCTTCGTTCTCTTCTCATTTGAATGGCGGAAACCCAAACGTGTGAAAAGCGAGCCATGATCGAAATACGCGCAATTTTTGATGACTTTTATGAGGGAAAAACCAAAACAAAATCAGGCCGTTGCCTGCGGGTTTCTTCGTTTTTTTTTTTTTTTTTTTTTTTTTTTATTGTTTTCACTTTTTTTTTTTTTTTTTTTGTGATTCGTGGAAGAGTTCAGCAAATTGTTCGGTTGATATTTGGATGCGTTGCAGATGGGCACGACAAATGTAAGATGACTGCCATCAACGCCACTCGACCGCGCCCACACCCCGCTCTTCCTTCAATAAGTCTGCCTTTTTTGCTTCGCTCTTCTCGCCTCACCCGCATTCCACATGCACCGTTGTCCTCTTCTCTCTTTTTTCCCCATTGTTTTTCCTCTTCACACAGAGGATCAAGGAAGCAATGTCTGAGGTGAAACCAGAGAATGCGCAGCCTGCATCGGGAATCCCAACGCCACCAATTGCTAGACTGCCGGCGAAGGTGCCAATGAAAATGCCATTCGCGTTTTCGAAAGCACCTTCCGCCCAAGGAGTGCCCAAAAAGGTTGTTGTGGCGCCAGTGCGTAGGGAGAGGCGTGAGGAGGATGACGATGACCATGCGGCGATCTTGGGAACTTCGTCTCCTGGGAAGCAACCGCGGACAGAGGTTCGGGGAGAGCGTGTCCGGGCAAGATCGGAAAGCAGCAGCGAGTCTGAGAGCAGTGGCAGCAGCGGCAGTGGGGACAGCTACAGTAGCGAAGATGACAGCGGGAGCAGCAGTGGCAGCAGCAGCAGCAGCAGTAGTAGCAGCAGCAGCAGCAGCAGCAATAAGAAGAAGAGGAGGAATGCCAATAACAGCCGCGGCAAGGGTGGTGCGAGGAGGAGGGAGAAGGGGAGGACAGTGGAGGATGATGATAGCAGCCGCTCTTCATCCTCTACAGGGAGCACAGACGACGGTAGTTCAACCTCCTCTGACAAACTCACCTTCTTTCAGATTGCAAAGGCAAATGGACTTATCAAAAACGATGTTCCTCCCGAAGAAAATGAGGAGGAACTGACGCCCATTGGGCCTCCACCGCGACCGCCAATTGTGCGCACCTTCCCACAGGTTGATGCAGCACTGCAGCGGTACAGGGATCGCCTTAATAATGAGGAGAACATGATCCGCATTAAGGACGACAACAAGGCAGTCTCGCTGGGTACCAGTAAAGTAAACTACATAGATCCCCGCATCATATGTTCGTGGGCCAAGGAGCAAAATGTGCCGATTAGCAGGATATTCTCTGCAACAATTCAGAAGAAGTTTCCGTGGGCAATGGGTGCGGAGAACTTCTCGTTCTGACGGCGCAACGCCATTTTTTTTTTTTAAGAAAAAGGAGGGGCGGGGAGACATGATGCTTGACTTCAGCAGCGTGCACCCTCTGCGGAGGGGAAAAAAAAAGGAAAATTACCCGTTGGAAAGACTATTCACTGTGCTGAGATTTTTTTTTTCTCTTTTTGTTTGTTTGTTGTTCACGGTGCACGGTAGGAAGGGAGGCGTCACTCATTCACCAACGTCACTGCTGCTCTCTCGCCCATCTGTGTTTTTTTTTTTTTTTTTGACGCCTCCTTTACACACACACACACGCACACACGTATATTTATTTATTTATATTATTGGCGCATGGCTGAGGGTCGGGTGATATGATCTCGTGTGTGTGCCCACACCCTTGTCGTTTCTTCTTCTCTCTTTTCTCCGCCATGCGGGCGGGGAGCGAGAGCGGGGGCGCGTTCGTGGACGCACAGAAGAGGAGGAGCGGGAGAATGCGGGGCGTTTGGTTCAGCGCTGCAAGAGCCGTCTTGCACACCAAAAAGGACGGGGAGCGCTCAATTTCTTCACTCCCTCTCCCATTGTTCTTTTCCTTCGATTTCGCCTCATTGATGCCCCTTTCCTCTCATTTACACACAACTCCCCGCGATTGTTCCACCACACATAGTGAGAGAGTGAGTGAGAGATTTAGTGAGGAGGGCATGCAGGGCACATTCCGTGGCGACTAGGCGCAGTGAGAAGAATGCGCTTGTGTGTTTGCCGTTGCAACGGCAAACACATGTTGATGAGTACTCCATACCGAAATGCACCGAAAGGCAAATGACAGGGGTGGAAATGGAGTCTGACGACAAGGCACCTGCAAACAAAGAAAGACGCTGCTCAGAGCAAACTGTCGTGTAGTGTCTTGGATTGTGGATGCACTCGCAATGCGCGTCTCCTTGCGGTGCGTGTGCCTGTTTAAGAGAGGTGCGGGCAACAGCGAATCTCCAACTTCACTGAGGGGCCTGTCGGTCTCTTTGTTTATTATTAGTGGCATAATTTCCGCCATTTCTTTTGTCGCCGTCTTCGTCATCTGCCAAACGTTCTTTTTGAAGTTTGGTTATTTTGTTGCGTGCCTGTGCATGTTTTTGCGTGTGGAAGTGTAGCTGGGCGTTGCATTCTCTTCTCACTAAATCTCCCACAACTTCCTCCGTTTCTTTTCCCCGTGGGCGCAAAACGGCACCAAACGATGCAACGATAACACCCGAAAAACAAAACGAAAAAAAAAAATAATGAGGAAAAGAGGGTGGTGTGTACTTAATCAATTCATTCGGCAAGATGGTACTGGCGTCTGCCTCAATGTGAGCAGCCAAGAAGAGAGCGAGGGGGAGAAACGAACAAATGGGGGAGGGGGTGACACAATGGAAGAAAAAGGAATATAACGGGAGGTACCGGGGCGGCGCACACACTGCTCCCTGTCGCATATCTGCACGGAACTGAGGTGCTGCCTTGAACGTCGCGCTTCGTGCAGCAATTATGTCTTTTCTTCCCTTCACCCCACCCCCTTTAAAAAAAAAAAAAACCCTCTTGTAAAGAAGGACACATATTAGTGTCCATGACACACGTTACGGGCCATCTGTTTCATGCAGCTGACAGGTGGCATGAACCTTCTGCCCCCTCCCCGACACGCAACGCACTTGCTTTCGTGGATCCCGAGGAGATAAAAGTTCTCGTTGCGGCGGTAAGGACCGCGTTTATTGAAATGCGACGTGCGCAGAGCCCCTGCTCCGGGTCTGTGTGCATGAACCGACTGAAGGATCGTGTAAGACTGGCACTTCCTTTGCAGTATGCACATGTTGTGATTGGTGTGTACCAAAACTCTTGGGCCGGGTTTTTGGTGGAATTGACGGATATTATTTATTACGTTTATACAAGGGATATGGGCTGGGGGAACATCAATTGGCTTTTCCCCCATGGATCGATGCGAAGCTACCCACGGTCAGAAAACCTGCAATCGGTACTGCGCGTGGACGAGGCTTTGGGGTGCTTTGTGCGCGACAAGTGCGAGAGCGGGGAGTTGGAGGATATCTGCCGCGACATCCTCATGGGGATGGCCTCTTCGATGTACCGTTCGCTTGCCGTCAACCGAGGGAATCCTTGCAGTACCAGGAGGCGAGGAGATTACGAGCTCGGAAGGTTGGATCTGTGGGAGCCCATCATACATCGGTTGTGGTTGCAGCGCGTGACGGGCTCCACCGTGCGCCTTCGCGACCTCGAGCGACCGTGTCAGCAGCTTGCCTTCCACATCCGCCTGGAGTGTCGCTGGACGGAACTCCTCTCCAACAGGGTCCTCGTCCGTTACGCCGTTGGGTCTGTGCTCCGGGTGCTGCTCAACGTGGAGGGGCCAGCGATCACACCGCATTTTAACATCTCAAGGGAAAATGGCAAGCAAAGGCTGTCAGTCTTGTCGCTCAACTCGTCCAGAGCACTCGTCGTTCGTCTCTTGGGAACGAATAAGTGGGGCAGAAGGCCTCTCTTTTCGTTGAATAACGCCTACACGGGTGGAAGCCGGGAAGATGCGGAAGTTTCTTAACGCGATGCGATTCTCCCACACGCTCCACAACACACACACAAGTTTTTTGTTTTGTTTTGTTTTGAGTTTAGTTTTTCTTCTCTTTTTTGTTTGCCCTTCTTTTTTCTTTTTTTCTTTTTTTTTTTGCCTTCTAAACTCTCTGCTCTCACTCTTTCCAATGAAGGAAGTCGGCAGGTTCTTTTCTTCACCGTTTAATTCTCAATTGTTGTGCGCCGTCCACATCTTTTGCGGATGACGAACACAAATGGACCCCCAAAAGAAGTTTTATTATTTTGAATGTATTAAAAAAATTTTTTTTTTTTCTCATGTCAGTTTTTAGTTTTGTAAAGTTCTTCTGCAGCGGGGCGGGGAAGACCTTCGTGCCGTGCGCGAACGGCTTCCCGATTGCGTGCCCTTCGTTTTTTTGTTTTATTGTGTTATTTGCTCCCCTCCCACACACACCGCCACTTTTGCACTGCGTTTGTTCTTGTCGTTTTCTTCAACTCGACATCTGCTTGAAATTCGGGATTTGGGGGACAAAATCAACATTCATAATTGTCACTCGATGTCCACATGCGAATATCACGAGGGGAGGCAAAAATAATAATAAATTGCGGGGGTTTCATTATTTCTCAACTCCCCCTTCTTCATCTTAACAAAAAAAAAAAACCCAAACAAACAAACAAACAAACAAAAAAATCTTCTCTCCGTTCTTTCGGCTATTTTTATTTGGTTCTCGGGTTCATCATTTGTTCTTTTTGTATCGTCATCGCTTGTATTTATGTATATTTAATCTCACACACTCACACACACTCTCTCTCTGTCTGTGTGTGTGTGTGTGTATGTGTATGTATGCATGTCTGTGTGTGTGACGTCGACTTGCCTCTGGGCTGATGTTTCCCGCTTCACCTGCGAAGGGGACGCCGTGGTCGTGGTGATGCAGCCCCTCACATCTACTACGTGCGTTATTCGTAAATTCATCTCTCAATTGCCGTTTGTTTGTTTGTCTGTCATGCATCTAATTTTTTCTTCAATGTAGCCAAAAAAGGACGACAGCGTTGACGTCGGCATCTAATGGAACCCGATGATGTTGCGGACTACGCCCGCCAGAGCTACTGGGTGAAGCGGTACAACATGGAGGAGCACTACAACTGGTTTTCGTCTGTCATGCAAGAGTCTGTGGAGGCGTTGTGCGATGAGCTCTATACAGTGTTCAAGACACGCGAGGAGCTACGCAGTGTGTCCGCTGACGCCGACGGTGACAACACCATGAATCGCTCTGTTCTGCGTGTTCTGCATTTGGGCACGGGTAATTCTTCGCTCTGTGCGGATTTGCACAACATTGTGCATGCGCGCCAACTGCCTTTTACGCTCGAACAGGTAGCGATGGACTACGCTCCAAACGTCATTGAAAACATGCGGTCCAAATACCCCACCGAGGTGCTGCCAGACACGCAATGGATGGTAGGCGATGTGCGCCGTCTTGAGGAGTTCCATACATTCGGTCCTTTTGACGCAGTCATTGAAAGAGGCACAATGGATGCGCTTGAGGCCGACAAGCGATCTCCGACGATGTGGGAAGACGTGGAGGCGATGCTACGCGGGGTGAATAGCCTCTTGATGCACGCAAAAGGCTATGGGGCGTTCTTGCAAGTCACGTGGGTGGTGCCGTACATTCGACTATCGTACACAAAGGGGGATGCGTTCGTCTGGGGGGACCAAGTGCGCCACAACCTGCTTGGGAACAGTGACATTTACAGACTTTTTGTGTACACTGTGAAAATGTGATCTCTTTCTCTCACTCCATATGCGTCTCTTGGTTCATGCAACCAATTCGGGGTGGTGGGTGGTGGTGGGATGGTGAGAGAATGTCTACGGTGTTCTGGTGCACACATGCAGAGCGGTTAAAGGGATTTTACACCCGGGGCCTTCTTGCAGGTTACTACGCGGCTGCTGGGCGTATGGTTTTTTTTTTTTTTCCCCCATTCGTACATATTCTTCTTCTGCTGCTGCTGTTTTTTTTTTTTTTTTTCGTGCTTGTAAATTTCTCATGCTTTATTGCACGCCTCTGGTTCCTGCTGTTCAGATGGACTCCTCCAGTTTCTTGCTTTTGCGCACCATCGGGGCGCGCTGTCAAGAACAATGCTGCTTTGTCGTCTCTGCGCACCGAGCTGCAGCGCGACCACCTGGCCTGCATGCCGGTCGCTCGCTTCAGTGAGGTGGTATGCCGCTACTAAGGCATGCCGGAAGATCTCTTCAGACCGCAACTCCAAGGGACCTTGCAAAAGCAGGGACGAGAAGAAGGCGGGAACATCTCCGAAGAGGGCGAAACGCGCTCCTGGCGCATCGGGTGTTACCCCCAAGAGTAATCACCGCCACGATGCAGTTGCGGCGCCTGTGGTGGAAGAGCAGCAGCAGCAGCAGAGACAGAGGCAGTTACTGGAGACCAATGTCGATGCCGGACCTCCTCCTCCTCCTCCTCCTCCTTCCTGCTCCTCTTCAAAATCTTGGGCTCCGATGCTGTCTGACTATGAAGCACTAGTAGAGAACCTCCTCCTCTACCGTTGCGAGTCGCTGGAAGCAGTGTTGAGTGCTCTCAGAAAAGAGCGCGCACTATTCGATGAATCTGTGAAGAAGATGGAGGAACGCATCGCCGAGATGCATCTCGTCCGTGAAGAGATACGGGAGATGCTGCAGGAGAGCGCATCTATGCAGCGTCGCACAGTGGTAGAGGCAGTTCGAGCAATCGGAGGCTGCGGGGCGGAGGTGATGGGGGAGGGGAGCGCATCTCTTAGTGGCGATTTGGGGAACATGGCGTCGATGGCGATGAATGGAGGGGAGGAAGAGGAGAAGGAGGAAGAGAAAGAGATAATGCTTTGAGGCAGGCCCTCGCCGTGTAATGCGTGGGGTGTGTGTATATATATATATATATATATATGTGTGTGTGTGTGTGTCAGTGCACCCTTTTGTGTTCGCAACCACGCGCTCACTTGCATTTGTTGTTCTTCGTCCTGAAGACGATAGCGTGGGAGGAGGGCTATTTGAAGGAGACTGCAAGTTGAACATGACCCCGTCTGCGTGGGAGGTGGAGGAGGTGATTCTAGCCACATTGAGACGAGGTCACTGGGTGCGTGCCGTCACACTTCTCTCCGGTGCGGCTCGGTTGCCGTGCCTTCCAACAGCTCGGACGTACAGGGAAGTGGTTGCCGCCGTCGCGACGAGCAGCATGTGGGAGTACACCGTGCGGCTGCTGGATCTGCTGCAGACGAGTCCGCTCTCTGCCCGAGCATTATACCACACCGCGATGGATGCGGTGCTTGTGGCGCCAAACAACAGTGCACCTGAAACGCTTCTTGCCATTATTGTCGCCGCCAGACATCGCCAGGTGGCGCTGGTGGCTCGTCACTATCTGCAGTGCTGCCACCTGCTGCTGGGGACTGGAGACTGGCGCGGCGTTCTTATTGCGTGCTCGCAGGAGCGTCTCGTTGAGCATGCGCCAGCCCTCGCACATCCCACAATGCTTGCGGCGGCGACGGGTCGTCAGTGGATGATAGGGTTCAAAATCATGACATCTCTCCTCGCCTCAGGGAGCTCCCCGAGCGGGGACATCACCGAGAATTTCATCCGCTGTTTCACTCCTGTAGCCCCATGGTGGCGCGCACTTGCCGTTGCCGCCGTTTTCGCATGCAGCAAGGAGCCAAATATATTGCGAGCTGCTTCCAATCTACGTACGGAGGTGAGGCGAGGTGCTACACTGGTCAAGATGGACACCGCAGAGAAGAGACGCCAGGCGATGATGCGCATGGTCACAGGAGACTCCGCCCAGTGGATGAATGCTCTTACACTGGAGGAGGCAAGGGAGATGTTCGCCGCGATGGAGCAGTGTCACTGGGAAAAGACGCTGCTTCTGCTGCGTCAATTTCCATCCTTGTTAGGTCTCACACCGCAACCTCGCGCGCTTCTGTTTCCCATGACACCGCTTCACATTGGAGCGCGTCGCTGCTGCTATTGGGAGTTGGTGCTGCAAGCCGTACTTTCACCTCTTTCTACCAACACTAGCGCCTCCGTGGACGATGTGCTCACAATGGCGAAGTCCTTCTTTGTTTATGTGCACAACGAAGCGTCTGGGGACAACAATGGTGCGCACCACAAATGGGCGGAAGCAATTGTGCATGCAATGGGTGCGCACCTCAAGACGAGTTATATGGTGCATGGAAGGACGTTAGAGCCGTCGGCACTTGCCTCCTTTGTGCACACAGCATGCATGTGTAGTCTGTGGAAGGAGGCACTGTTCCTCACGGAGCGGCCAGTTGTGGTATTCAACGAACTTGTGAACGTTGGTAAGTGGGAGGCGGCCACCGCAGTGCATGCCGCAATGCAGGCGAGTGCGCAGCAGCGAACTGCCTTCAGACTGGAACACCTGTTTATCTCGAGGGGACTATGGGTCCCGGCGCTGCAATACGCGCAGCGGCATCTGCCAGGGGACACGTTGGCGCTGCGCAACTTGGCCCTACCACTCTGCGCAGCTCTGGGGCACTGGCGCCGTGCACTGTGGATGATGTTGAAGTACGTTCCCCATCCAACTGAGGAAGAAAGGATGCTACGGAGACGGTGCATCGTGCAGCACGCTGAAGATTCTGTTGGAGCTGCATGTGCGGGCAGTGATTGGGTGAGAGGACTCTTGGCGTGGAGAACGATCCATCAATTTCCGCGTGGTCATAAAACTGCATCGGAGGAGCTGGGGAAGGGCATTTGCATGTCATCTCATGCAGTGATGCGGCTGGCAAAATTGCTGCTTGATCATCAGCGCTACGACGAGTGCTGCATGGTGGTCGCTGCGCATACCCCTAACTTTTCGGATCCCATTCTACTTTGCTGTTTGCATCTTTTTCATCATATTCGGCAATCGCCTACGTCGTACGGGCGAGTGCTGCAGCAATACAAGGAGGCCCTCCCCCGACAAAGGGTGATGGTCGACATGTATGCAGTTCTCGCGCTGGGCGTGAGCAGAAATTATGGGGGTGCCTTCTCCACACTTCGGGACTTGACATTGTGGCAACATGCGGGCGCGAGGGATGCCATCGCCCGCGGGTTGGACATGGTGCCTCAGGCGAAGCGAATATTGCCATCTATTCTCTCTCACATAGTGGGGACATCGCAGGCAGTGGATTTGGAAGCCGTCGTAGTGTCCCTCATGCCGTGTGTGAGGTCGCCGATGGATGTCGATCTCTTCAATGAACCAATGGCGAAGCTTGTCGAAAGTGGGTGTGATATTCTTCGCGGATGTGCTCGGCGTCTGGCGATTGGGCTACTGCGGCATATGCTGCTGCTGCAGGAGCTCCCCGTCCCGTGCACAATCGTGCGCATTTTGGCAGAAGGGCTGGAGTGTCACGCAACGTCCTCTGTGGTCGACCTCCTTTATCACGCGGTACTACGTGGCAACGCGCTCAATTCCCCAGCGTGCAGGATTGGCAGCTTCAGTAATGATGATGGTGATTGTAATGCGGCTCCGTTGTCATTATTATCATCATCATCATCATCATCATCATTATCTGAAGAGGAAATTGAGGCGCTCTTTCGGCGGTGCGCCGAGGGCTTTATCAAGGCAGGGAATTGGGGATCTGCGCTGGATGCAATAAGACGCTGCAAAACGACTGATGCGGAGACACTATTTCGCACAACACTTCTCCTGAGGGAGGAGCGAGCTCGACATGAGAGGATGGTGCATCGTGTCATGACGGAAGAGCACAACTGCGTGGTGACTGCAACACAGTCAGCCCTCACTGACGATGGGGAAGATGGAGAGGGTGGCAAAAATAGGAGGAATTCTTTTGATGGTGCACTGATGTCAGGGAGCCACTGGCGGCAGACGGAAGACACTTTGATGGCGCTGACGCGGCTGCGGGCATGGAGGGTGGCCCTTGCAGTCTTTAACAAGAGCAGCGCGATGCAGTATCGCTCTCTAGACGGGACAGGTGTTTTTATTGGTGGTGGTGGTAGTAGTAGTAACGCTGTTGGTGCGCTGCTGTCGTGTGTGGCGACATCCGGCGCTCCGTGGGAGACGACGTTGCAGTTGCTGGGGGCAGTGCAACAGGGGCTGCCGCCGGGGGCCACCATGATCAGCAAGGGACTTACCGACGTGCTCCGCTGTGTAGGGCGTCGTTCGGGCGCCATGATGTGCAGCAGGGTTCTCGTTTTTATGGTGGAGGAAATGGGTGTCGTCCCGAGGCCTGAACAGTACGAGGTGATGTTACACGCCTGTTTGGATCCGCGGTTGAGAGGGGTGGCGCGTGACATGTGCGCAGCGAACCTGAGGCGTCTCAGTGCCTTTCTCATTGAAAGGCAAATCACAGATTTTGTCATGGCCATCACCGTGTCGAACATTTCACCAGATCTTTCGGGAGAAGAGCATGACCACGGCGATCACAATGTGACTGAGGTTGCGCATCCTTTTGCCATTGACCGCATCAATACATGGAGTTCTCCGAAGCTGCGGTCCGATGTGGGAGCTGCAAATTGGATGCTTGAGGAGCGCCGCCCACCACTGAGTGCGGGGGAGATCCAGGAGTTGTCTCGCCTTGCGTCCTTCATTCTGCTGGCCACTTCACGCGGCCTCGAGGGAATTTCCCGTCAGGCGTTTTCGGGGCGCTTTAGGCCTTTTGATCTGAGGCTTTTGCTTCAGCATTACCGCCCGGAGGTGCTGGCAGAAGTGGGGAACGACAGTACGGGTACTGTTGACACGCAACTGGTTGTACACTGCAGGGGTAACTCATTGCTGCACGTCATGTTGCTGCCGTACGAGCACGAGCACGAGCGGAAGCGGTTATCCTCTCGCGTGGATGGTGAATACCGTGGCGATGCGGCGGCGGTGCTGCCGACGTTTCTGGAGCAGGTGCGGCAGGAGGTCTTTTATGGATTCTTGTCACGAAGGACGATGGCGGCAGTGTGGGCTGAGTGCCGTCCCTTTGCGGAGCGCTTGGCGGCGCAGCGCTGGCCCTGTCTCTGTGAGTACGAACTGCTGCGGGAGGTACGACGGCGTAGGGGACGTCCTCCAACATCATTGATCACGCGGCCTGGTGCGTCGCGATCTGAAATCTCAACATACTGGGCTACGTACGGCCGCATCGTGTGGCCAGAGTTGTTTTTCAGTGGACCGGAGCTGTGCCAGCTGGCGGTGTACGTTCCGCTTGTTGAACCGTTGCTGTTCAAACCAGAGCGGGAGCGAGAGCTATGCAATCTACTTGCCGACATCCAGGCAGCACACTTTACGCCCGAGGCGATACCGCAGCAAGAGGAGCTCTTGCGTCGGCCGCACTCGGTGGATGCGGTCCACGCCGTGTTCAAGTTGGCGTTCAAGATGTTGAAGCGCCTTTTTACTGAGTTGGAGGTTGACTCGCGGGACCGGCGCTACTACTACTGCCACCACCACCGCCCCGATTCCGCGTTGTGGAGGCGGCACAGCCAGCAGAAAGAGCACGGGGGAATGGATCAAGACACTACCGAAGTGGCAGAGCGATCACCACGTTGGTCGCTCGCACTGCGCATTCTGCACCATTACCGCCGCTCGACGACAGGAGCGCTACAGCCACGCGCAATGGCCGCCCTCTTTGCTGCTTGCGCCGCTGATGCTGCTGAACTCGTCAGCCATGATGCCTCTTGGTGGGTTCTGGCGATCCATTGCGCACGCAGCGTGGAACCGATGCTCTGCCACGAGACGTGGCGCCACGCCATGCAGCTGGCCTCCAAGTTGTCGCATTCCAGATGTCGTGTGAGGATCACGACTACTACCGATGCGTACCGAGTGGAAGACATATGCGACGCCTCCCTTCAGGCCACCACACGCGCCATGCTGAGTCATGTCAACAGAGAGATTGTTGGTGGGCGCATTCCCTCTACGGTGTCGCTGCTGCTGCTCGAGAGGATGAGGGAACTACTGAGCGAATCCTTTAATACTACTACTACTTTTAACGGCAATGACCAGTGTGTGAATAGCTACAGGGACGACGCCATCATTGTCTGGGCGCTGCTGCATGCACACCGCTGTATGGATAAGATGGATCCACTTCATGCACTGGCGCTGCAGCGACTCGTGCTGGAGGGGCAATCTCCTAGTGGGATGGCATAACTAAGCTGCCGACAGTGTCGTCTGAAGAGTTCCTTTTCGATTTGGTCTGGGGGTTTCCCCTCGACTTCTTCTCCCCACCCCCCACAAAATAAAAAAATAAAAAATAAAGTTGCACTTTGTTGCGTACTGTGGTGTGCTCGTTTCGTCTTTGTGTTTATCTCCCTTCCATCGTTTGCTCGCTCGCCTTGTCTCATATGCTCTGCGTATCCATTAGGGAGGGCCAAACAAAAGGTAGGGCGACGAAAGGGGTGTGTGTGTGTGTGTGGAGGGGGCAACAACAACAAAAAGGACACGACGTTTTGTCCAAAGGGAGGAGGGGAGCCCACATGCCAACCACGCAGCCCCGTGACCCCGTGTTCATTGTGCCGAGTCGATTCGGCCTGGAGCTCCCGCGCACATGGCAGCTCGTGATGGACGACGCTGGTCACGCGTTGGCAGAGCGCTACGGCAATGACATGTCTCCGCATCAAGTGCTGGATGAAGCAAGCCTCCGTCACCGAGATCGGTACATGCAAGAGGTGGCGAGGCAGCAGGCTGCTCCGGTGGTTGGGGAAGCGAATGGAAAGAGGCGAAATTTACATGACACCATTGGCCCATTACGGGAGCCATGTGAGCAGCGAACCAACACGATGGACTCCCATGTCTGGAAGGGTTGTGGTGCATTGGCGACACTAGGCGTGGCGCATCTGGACCACCACCACCATGTCCGTGAGAATGACAGTGATAACCAAAGGGAACAGCTGCCGCAGTACTGTGCCGCATCATCGTATGGTGGCGTTCTCACGGAGGTTCCCGTGTCTTTATTTCACTGAAGAATTACATCTTGTTGTATCAATGTACGTAGTATTGCTGGGGTGCTAGCGAGAGAATAGCCAAGGTGTGCTCTGTATAATATTCCCCTCTCGTCCCTCCCCGATACATGTTTCTGTTTTCTTTTTTTGTTTGTTTGTTTGCTCCCTTCTTCTTCTTCCCCTTTCGATCTTTCTTGTTGTTTCTGCCTACTGCATTGCCACCCTGAAACTGTGATATAGGACGGGGTTTATCCCCTCTTTCCCCCACCCGCCGTTGATGTGCCGCATGCTGTTTCGCTTTATATTCCTCGCACTACTGCTGCTGCTGCTGCTGCTGCTATTCTCGCCTAGCTGCGTTTTGGCTTGGCCGACGTGGCTCAGACCACCATTTCGCCGAAAGCCGGAGGAGGGCGTTGGGGAGGGCGCCGCCGCCGCCGCCGCCGCCGCTGCATCATCATCATCATCTACGCCGAGGAATTCGCAGCCGGAAATGCAGTCGCTACCGGCGTCCTTCATACGGCTCAAAGCCCGCGCGAATCGCGACAACCACGCAGCCCGGATATTGTCCGATGTCGAAACAAAGAGCCGCCTAAGCTCCTGCTGGAAGAATGCTCTGAAGACACTAAAGGAGGGTTGTATTTCGCTTCGTGCTGACGATGGGGCGCGCAGCCAGTTGGCACTGGCGATGGCTATGTGCGATGACGAAGCCGATGGAGGGCACCGTGCATGGCCTAAATGCAAGGCACGCGATGACGTGAGGGACTGCATTCACCAGCTGGACAATGCGCTGTATCTGGTGTACGTGCAGTACCGGCTCCACACGGATGTTCTCTGTCTGTATATTCAAGAGGAGGCGTTTCAGGAGCGCACCGAGATGGCGGTGCAGAGTCTCTATGCTGGTGCGGTGGAGGCGTCGGAGACACTACAGGCTCTGTGGGTTTCCAGCGGCGAGCTACACGCATCAGTTAAGACGGCAGCGGAGCAGCAGGCGTTCAATCTTGCAGAAACGCGAAAACTATACGAGCAGCTGCAAGATCTTCGTCGCGGTCAGGTGGCGGCGTTCGACGCTCTTCTTGAGTCCACACAACACATGCTTCGATCTGTTGCAGATGCGAGTTCAAGCCTGCATCAGTTGCATGCCGTGCTTGATGAAAGCACTGCGAAGGCCGCCGCCGCCGTGAACGAGGTTGCGCGGGAGGCGGCAGCGTTCCAGAGCCGCACCGAGTTACATGTGAACAGCATGCTCCATGTCTTGGAGCGCGTTGAGATGTTTCAGCAGGCGTTGGTCGAGGGAACTGCAGGCCTGGGGGAGATAATACGTGCTGCCTCTCTGCTCGTGGTGCTCGTTCTTCTTACCATCCCTGCCCGAACCGCCGCTGCGAGGTTGCCGTGCATTGGTATCGTCACGGCAGCGTATGCGCTCCGCCCGCTTCTTCTTGCAGCACCACACCGAACGTTGGGTTATAGCACCTTCTTCGTTTCTGTGACACTCGCAGCAGGAGCCATCCTCATGTTTTTCGCGTGCACTTACCAATCCCCTGAGCAGACCCTGCGGCTGTTGCTTCGGTGTGAACTACGCCGAGTATTCGACGACACGCGGCCTCTCTTCCTGGAGGACATCCGGATCGCTGTGGCGGAAGGTGTTATCGGTTTTCTGCCTCGTACTGGTGACGCGGACAGTGTGCAGCACTCTGAGGCATGTTGTTCGGCATTGCGTGCCCCTTCACACCAGAACGAGGGGGAGGAGACGAAGAGGCTTACCCCGCAAATGGTGACTAAGCCGCCACGGAGGGTGCCCAGCCGATGTCGTTCTCGTCGTTGCTGATTGCAGTTGCTGCAACCCTCTCTCCCTCTCTCCTTCTCTCTCTCACTCACTCACCCCTTTTAATTTTTTGCTGGTTTAAAAAAGTGTGATGATTGGCTGTCGCTTTTCAGCGGGTTGCCTTCCTTTACTGCGTTTAGTTTCATGTTTCGTTTTCATTTGATTTGTTTGTTTCCTGCTGTTGCTGCCGCTTCTGCAGCCTTTGATCTGCGGGTCTGCAGGTGCCAGAAGGGCCACCCGCGGTACGGCACAGCCATGCACATTTCCCCCATCCCCATCCACTTCTTTCTCTCATATTTTGTGATATCTCTCATATATATATATTAGGCACTGTATGCACTGGTATGGATGATGTGTGCATGTGGATGTATACATTGTTATTGCCGTCTTCTCTCCATGTTGTTGTTTCTTGTGTCTCATAGCTGGTTTCAGGCAGCCCCAATGCTGGACCTCACTGTGCACACGCAGGCGGCAAAGGAGGAGCTGGTGGGGTGGCTGCATGTCACGAATCGACTGCTGCTTGACAATGCGCGAAGCACCGTCTCGGAGGTGGAGGAGCCAACGCAGCGGGCTGCTCTTGAGGTGGAATGCGCCAAGGGGCTTGTGACCCTTCTGCATCTCCACGTTGCAGCCCTCGCACCGTTGCCCTTTAGAGTGACGGAACCCGCTGCTTCTCTGGCCACAAAAGATACCTTGGAGAAACAGGAGGGAGGGGGAGAGCAAATGGATAGCGGCCTCGCAATGAGGCTGGCTCTTCTGGGGATAGAAGTGGAGGAGGAGGAGCAGCTGCTGCAGCAGCTTGCAGAGCAGAAAGAGATTCTGGAGCAGGATCTTCTGGCGCTTCGACGGGAGATGCAGTTGGCAGAGGCGGCAACTTGTGCCACACTCACCAAGGCGAATTCGCAGAGGAACGACGCGATGCAAAGGCATCAGGACCTTGATTTGGTGCTGCAAGAGCTAGATGACTTGCGTGAGGAGATGGTGAAGCAGCGAGCGAAGCATGGGGAGGAGGTGGAAGGTTTGGAGCGGCAGCTCCTCCAGTTTAAGGAGAAATGCATATTGCACGAGCGGCTGCTGCAGGAATCTCGTGAGCAGCTTGCGGTTTTTGCTGACGCGCTTATGAAGCACCATGACGGGAAGTTCCCTGAGCTAAGCTTAGATGAGGAACCAGCAGACTGCCTTCGCCGCCTTCTCGAGCTGTTTGTTCACTACGACGAGGGGATGCAGCGCGAGCGGCGGGAGCTCCAGAACAAAATAACAGCACTGCACGAACGGCTGGCGTCGCGCGAAACGGGGAGCAACCACCACGAGGACGGTGTTCTCTACCAGCGCATCCTGCCGCCCGTGCAGACTAGTCCAGCGCTGCTTTCGCTGCAGAGCGTGTGCGAGCAGGTACGGGAACCGTGTCCATCTGCACGAAACGCATCATATGTGACTACGTGCACCCCATGGGGGAAAAAGTGCTACCGCGACGGCGACGACGACGATGATGATCATGATGGTGATAACGCCGATCATCATCATCATCATCATCAACAACAACAACCACACTCGCCGGAACAATGCGGGTGGACTAGCAGCGACAGCCTTCTACTGTCTTCCAAGACTCAGACACTAGACGGAATGCGCACCTCCGTGAATGCATGGAGGGATCAAATGCTTCTGCTGAAGGCAGAGTTGCGCAACCTTCGCCGAGAAATTGACAGCTAATGCAGAGTATTCCTCATTCACCCTTTCTATCTGTGATCCTTTTTTTTTTTTTCTCTACTTTGGTGCAGCCCTTGAGCCTCTCATTAACGAATATATGTAACTTCTTCTTCTTTTTCTTTGTTCTCTCGCCTAAAAACTTACATGCGTGTCGTGTGAGAGAGGGAGCTACCTGAGTTTTCGAGGGTCAATGAATCAAGTACATGCGACTGTGACATCATCCGAGGGCGTTAGGGAGCTTGCGGCTCCGCGTTCCCACATCTACCTTCCAGGGGACCCCGTCCTGGTGTTGGAGCCGTCGGCGGTTGTTTCCCTCGGCAGTGGTCTCCGTCCGCTCCCGCAAGTTTCTGCAGCCACCAGCGGCGCCGAGGGGAAAAATAAGACCATTGTGGTGTCCGAGCTGTGTGGGCCGGTGGTTCGCGACGTGTGTGAAAGCCACTTGCGACGGTATATGCTCGAGGCGTCAGTAGCGCGTCGCTACACCTATGCCCCCAAGGATCCCGTGGTGGCGATTGTGACGAAAAAGACTGCAACTTACTACTCGTGCTACACAGGGGCTACGTCGCTTGCCTTCCTGGATGCTCTGAGCTTTGATGGCGCGACAAAATCGAGTCGACCACGGATGCAGGAGGGCGACGTTGTGTATGCATTTGTGAAACCAAGGACAAACAGCGCTGGCGTTGATGCATGCGGTGGGGAGGAGATTGAGTTGAGCTGCATGGCTGGCGATGTTGGACTCGTGGCGCGTGACTGGACCTCTGCCGAAGCGGTGTTCGGCCCGCTGACAGGCGGCACCGTTGTACGCGTCTCCCTGCCGTACGCGCGTAGCCTTCTCTCTCCTGATGGTGCATCGCGGTTGCTCACGCTGCTGGGGGCACACGTGCCTTTTGAAGTGTGCATCGGTGTAAACGGCTTTGTCTGGGTGCGTGGGCAGTCTTGCAACACAGACGTAACGGCAGGTGCACGGCGGACTGTTGCGGTGGCCTCCTGCATTCTCGAGTCACAGGAAGACGCGACGCTTGAGGAGATGGAGGCGCGCGTGCATAATTATTTCCCAAGCGAGTAAATAGAAATGACGCGCAATGGCAAGTTAGCCAAACCCCTCCTTGTGTTGTTGCACCCCCGCTGCTTCTTTTTTTGCTCTGCTCCGCACATCACGTGTCTTTTGTTTCTCTTCTTCTCTTCACCCCTCCTTTTGTATCCTTCTCTTCTCTTTTTTTTTTTTTCTCCGTATGCACGCACGCACGCACGCAATTGCGCCCCCTCGGGTTTTGTGTCTGCGAAAGCCATAGGAAGGTGAAAGGTGTGTGTGACACGAGAGATAATACACCATCGATAGCAATAGAGCGCACAAATGCCAGACTACACACAATTCATCAAGTGCTTCAACGAGTATCCGAACATCCCTCCAAGTGAAGGCTCTGCGTACAGTCGCCTTGCTGACACCACGTGGCGCCTGTTGACAGCGACTGATAGGGAGAGCGTTGGTTCAAAGGCTTCAAACCGCGCAGACGCCAACACCGCGGTGGCAGCGTCAGTATGTCCCTCCATTGTCATTGGCCGGCTGCTCGTCTCGACCGAGGACCGCTGGCGCATCCAGGCACACATGCGTCGCGAAGAGGCGAAATCAGGAGCTGGCAGGAAGGAGTACAACAAGAAGGTGACGCGTGCGGCGAAGCCTACAAAGGGACCTGTGCCTGGTGAGGGATTTCCCCCCGGAAGAGGTCGGCCTGTGTAATGATTCCTGGCTTTCTTCCTTTTTTTTTCCCCCTCAAGGGGGGGGGGGGGGGG